>JAJPUD010013838.1:0-42737 GCA_023553655.1 Myrmecobius fasciatus | reverse complement strand
TCCTTCCTTCCTTCCTTCCTTCCTTCCTTCCTTCCTTCCTTCCTTCCCTCCTTCCTTCCTTCCTTCCTTCCTTCCTTCCTTCCTTCCTTCTTTCCTTCTTTCCTTCTTTCCTTCTTTCCTTCTTCCTTCCTTCCTTCCTTCCTTCCTTCCTTCCTTCCTTCCTTCCTTCCTTCCTTCCTTCCTTCCTTCCTTCCTTCCTTCCTTCCTTTCCATTTAATGTTATATGATTAGCATGGAGATTATAATGAGATTATTATCATTCTTGATTCGCCCCTCTGTTTCCATTGCTGTAGCTGGTATTTCTGTTTGTTTGTTTTGCTGTTGCTGTTAACAGCTGCTTCACACTTGTTCTTGAATTAAGTTTGGGAATACAGTGACAAGTGAATGATCAAATTTATCAAATCATTTAGATTTCTTTCTTTTAGGAATTATCCAGCCAGTTTTCAGCCATTCTGTCCATAGGTGCTGTTTTTGAAAAAAAAATCTAAATTAAGACTTTATATTTAGCCAGTTAAATTTCATCTTGTCAAATCACTGTTATAACTATTTAGATCATTTTGAAACCTGATGATGTCATTTAATATATGTAATCTCTATCTCTCCTAGCTTTGAATTAGATACAAATTTGATAAACATGCCTCTTTGACCTTCATTTAGATTATAGATTGAAAATACTGAAAAAAAATTAGTATCAAGGTCAGACCCCTGAGTCAGTAAACTGAAGGCAGTATGGTAAATTGGAAAATCTACTCAATCACCAACATAGCACCAGTACTCCAGGTGCAAGTTACTTGGACTGAAGTCAGAGGGTTTAAGCTGGGACTATAACACTTTTGACTTTTGTGAATTTGGCCGAGTCACTCTATTGGAGCCTCAATTTTCTTTTCTAAAAAACAGGGATACAAACACTTTTACTAACTGCTCACATGGATGTTGTCAGGAAGGTTGTTGCTTCAAATGTGAATTTGAGACTATCATACAAGTTGACAATGAGATATTAACCAGCATTCTTTGAAAATTGTTAGTATTCAACCAGCTTTTATCCACCTAACTGTGCTAACATCCAATCTTCCTTTCTCAAGAATATTATGAAAAAATTGTCCAATAATTTGTTGAAGTTCAAGTCTGTTATGCTTATGACTGAAGCAATCAGCCTAGCAACCCTATCAAAAAATTAAAAAAAATAAGAAAGGAAATGAGATGAACATGTTATTGAATATATTCTGGCTCCTAGTAATCATCCTTTTCTAGCATTTAGAACTGGAAGGAATCTAATGATTGTCTAGCACAGGTGTTCCGACTCTAAGGCGATAGAATTAAAGGGGCCTATAAAATAACATCTCTTTCAATAGAATTGGTTTGCTTTGTGATACCTTTATTTTCTACAAATAAAAAGTTATTCTAAGTTGTGGTATATGAATGGGATGGAATATTATTGTTCTTTAAGAAATGATTAGTGGGATGATTTCAGAAAGGCCTGGAGAGACTTGCATGAACTGATGCTGAATGAAGTAAGCAGAACCAGGAGATCATTGTACAGGGCAACAAGAAGATTATACGATGATCAATTCTGATGGACATAGCTCTTAGTCAATGAGGTGATAGATTTGTGATGGAGAGGGTTATCAGCATCCATAGAGAGGTCCATGGGACTGAATATGGATCCCAACATAGTGTTTTTACCTTTTTGCTGTTATTCACTTGCTTTTTTTCCTGTTTTCATTTTTTGCCTTTTTTATTTGATTTTTCTTGTGCAGCATGATAAATTTGGAAATTTGACTAGAAAAAATTGTACATATTTAACATATTGGATTGCTTGCTATCTAGGGGATGAATATGGGGAGAAAGAAAGGAGGAAGAAAAGCTTGGAACTTAGGGTTTTTAAAGGGTGAATGTTAAAAACTGTCTTTGTATGTATTTTGAAAATTAAAAGCTATGATTAAAAATAAAATAAATTATTCTGAGAAGTAGTACAGAGGCACAAAAACTTAAGAATAATTGATCTAGTCCAATTCCCTTCCTTTACAGATAAGAAAATCGAAAGGGAGATGGGTTAAATTTCTGGGTCAGAGATCACAGAGAACTTAAGGTAGGTAGTTGTCTAGAAGCCAACTTTCTTGGTCTACACATGCAGATGTAATATTTGTGTAATCTACCCCCCACTTTGCTTAATCCTTTATTTTCCTGGGTCCTGTTCCCAAACTCCTAATGCTACAATATGTGCTTGTGGACATTATTGCCTTGGGATAAATAATAATAATAATAATAATTCTTCAGGTTGTCTTATGACCTGCAAAGAAGTATCTGAACTCAAGTCACTTTACCCATTGTAGAGGAAGCTGGCAGATAGAGCTCTTGGCCCGGAGTCAGGGATATGTACACTTAAATTTGGCCTCAGACACTCATCTAGCCATATGACTCTGGGCAAGTCATTTAATTTTTATTTGGTGAAGTTTTCTTCCAGTGTTAGGTGGGGATAATGATAGCAGGTACTTAAGAGTTGTACACTTCCTCCCAAGTATCAGGCAATGTAGGATTGTTTATTCCCTTCCCTCTCTCCTATTATACTCCAGACTACTTTAAAATGAAAAGTAAAAACCTTTCAAAATATTTTTTAAGTTGTTAAAAGGGATGTTTCTTAACTTAAAAGCTGTTTTATGCTCTGCCCCAAGGATTAACAAATTTGGATTCAACAATGAAAGTGCCAGGGAGAAAGGGTACATCACGGAAAATGCTCTCCACTTGGCTGATGTGAGGACTAAGATATTACCCAAGCTGCTCACATTTCTGGTTAAAAAAAAAGACAAGCAATTATATAACTTCTTTCCCTGCTGACTGTGCAGGGAACTCTTATCAGGGCTCTAGCCAAGTCTACTTTGACCTTTGAATCTCACTTCATTTCTATTCCCTGTTTGCTTGTCTGCCCTGTGGTACTCCAGTGATCCCTGCTTGGCTACCCCTTTACTTGCCGTTCTCTGAAAGTCCCTGGACAGCGACAATGGCTTTTTCCAGCAGTTCATGCCCAGAAGAATTGACCTTCCCAGAAGGATTTGGCTGGGGAGCAGCCACAGCAGCATATCAAGTGGAAGGTAAGGGGACCTTCTGTGAGAAATCTGAATACAAAAGAGTGGGAGGAATTATGAAAGAGACAGTATTGGGATTTGTGTGGCTTCCATTTTTTGTCCTAGTCTTACTTTTTTATCTTTTGTTTTTACATCACTTTTGTGTCCAAATAAATCCCTTCTTCCATTCAGTGAGCCATATCTTTTGCAGAATGAAAAAGAAAGAGGATGGGCAAAAGATAGATGGGCAAAACGAGCCAATATAACAACTGAGTCTGATGAAAGATGCAGTGTTTCATATTCATCTCCGAATGAGAGAAAACTCCTTTTTTCTCTCTCTTATCCAGACACAGAATCAGTTATTATAATAAAGTGATGCCAAATGGAGAATTTTTTTTTCTATTTTTATCTTTTATTCTCTTCTCTGGGAGTCATTTTATATGGTGTTTTCTTGGTTCTCATTTCTTCACTCTGCATCAGTTCATATGAAATTTTTCCATGCTTCTCTAAATTCCTAATCTACATCTTTTCTTTTGGTGCAGCACTATTCTAAGACCTTCATTTACCTCAATTGGCTTTGTGATTCTCAGGCAGATGAGTACCTACTTTGGTTAAGATTCTCAGCTACTACAATAATTTGGTCTTTGAATATTTTGGAGACTGAACGTTCTGTCTTTGTTGGCCTTGGAGTATATCCTATGCCCAGTTGTAAGATCTCTGGTTCAACTCCAACAACAGCAGGTCATTCTATAGCCTCTCAAACATTGATTATTATTGGGCTTTCTCACCTTTTTCCCAACTTAAAAAAAATCATTTTCACTTCAGGTGAAGGCAGTTACTCTTAATTTCATCCTGACCCCTTCTAATAAAAATAATAAAAACAGGGAATGATATCTAACTTCCTCATCACTCTATCTGGGAGAAGAATGGCCCTATGATGGCAAAATGGATGGAGATTTAGAACTAGTGGGGATCTTTGGTTAAATAGGACTGTTTCTTGTCCTTGTAACCCCAGACTCCAGCAAGCAATCACTTTATAATGATGGGTCATAAAACTTTCTGGAGCCCTAGCCTTCTTAGTAATACTAATCACACTTCCTTCCTTAGGAGATTGTTTTGAAGAAAGTGCTTTTTAAACTTTTAATGGCTATGTGGCGTGTTCTTCAGCACATTGGAGAGGTCAGAGTATCAGGAGAGATTAAAGGAAGAAAGAATCCCTTTGGAGTGGGTGAGGCTGGGGAGATAAGGAAAGGCACCTGAGCTGGGGGAGGAGAGGGAGGGAGGATCCAATCAGGGCAGCAATCTGTCAGAAAAGCTCAGTCAACTTTTCAATTGCTTGAATCATTAGGATATGAAGCAAGGATTTCTAGCTTTAAGACTGAGTCTACCTCTGAAGCATCCATTTACCCCTCTCAGTTTGGAGCTCTGAGATCAAACAGAATCACCCCAAATCCTTTCTATATAAGGGTCTTCCCAGTGCTGGAAAACAGCTGGCAAGTGCCCCCTCTCCACCCGTGCTAAAAGTTAAGAGGAAGCCAGGAAGCAGGAAGACTGATACACTAGCTATGTGACCCTGGCCGAGTCACTTTATCTATATTTGCCTCAGTTTTCTTCATGATAAAATGAGCTTATAATAGCACCTACCTCCCAGGGTTGTTACAAAGATCAAATAAGATGATTTTTTTTTTAAATAAAGTTTTTATTTGCCTGGCAATTAGTAGGTACTCTTATTCCTTTCCCTTTATGTATGGGACATGTCATTTGCAAAATCATGGAATCAAGTAAATTAGCATTTATTAAGTGCTTACTCTGTGCCAGGCACTATACTATTTGAGGAAACAAATAATAAATAAAATGAAAGACAATTTCTGCCATCGAGGGACTTATATTCTAATGGCGGAACACGGCAAATAAAAGGATAAAAGAAAGCAAAAGAGGGCAGAGTAGAATGAGATCGCTGGACAATGAATAATCCCAGTTTTATTGGACCAAAGAGTGGGTACAGGAGAATAGTGTGAATAAAACTGGAAAGATGACTGAAAATCTCTTTATTCATAGCCCCTTTGCTTCTCTTTCTAACTGCTTTACTATTTATCAATTTTAAGAAGTTTTTAATGTTCTTTATGTAAGAGTTGGCTATATAGTGGCTTGAGCTTTTTGGAGGAAAAGCTTGATATAAATCTGATAAGTAAATAATAAATAAAAGGTGAAGCAGGAGGAAAATTATGTGTTTTAGATGAGTCGTAAAGAGCATTGTAAAAACTGTAAAAAAATATTTGTTGAGCTAAAAGACAGGAAGGAAAATATAGATGATACCTGTATATGATGTGAGTGACTTAAATGCAATATTTATAAGAAAGGAGAAGTTCTCATTATTTTAACCCTTCTAATTTGGACTCTGTTCTCCATTTATGGTCAAATGGAAGGGTAGACATATAAGAATATGGCATTTAGTTGACCTCTTTACTAAGTTATTCTGCATAGAATAACATACATGATGCTAAAGACTCGACACTGCAATTCTTGTGCATGGATAACTCCCAGTGACTTTAGGGAAAATTGGATGCAGTACCAAAAATTCCCAGTTACCTAAAATTATCTTTTTTAAAAAATTTATACTTTTTGGAGCCAAAATATGTGGTCCCTAAGTAGACAAAATTCTATATTTTCTACAAAAATAGCAAACCCAAAGCTTTTCTCAAATCTTGATAAGCTATATTTACCACAGGCCTCTAATCTACTACTTTAATAACCCTGTCAAAAAAGAAAATAAGGTTAATCTTCCATGAATTGCTCTTGTTTCTATCAAATGATCTTGTGATTTTTTTTTCTTTTCCTAGATGCCCACAAATGATGTGACTTATTAGAATATTAGCTCATTTTGTTTTATTCTTTGTACTTTTGAAGGACTCCTATCAAATTTCTTCTTTCACACAAAAACAGGCTTGATACTGAAGTCACAGAGAGTCAAAACAAAGGGGGAAAAAGCTTTAGACTGAATTTAGAAATGTAGGTATATGGTATCATTCTATTGCACACCATTATAGAGATGATGAGTAAGAGAGAAAATGATCTCTATGTTCTTCTTGTAGAACCCTCACAGGCTCTAGAAAAGCCAGTCACTCAGGAAAATAATGTCACAGGGGGCCATTGTTTCCATGGGAACGATGTTTAACCACATGGCTGAAACATGGCAGTGGCAAACAAGGGAGTCAAGGTTCCTGGAAATCAAATACTTTCCGACTTTTATGACTGTCAATCGATCAATATTACAAAGGGACTTTTTTGGGAGGTGGGTTGGGGAGGAAGGAACACTTTCTATTTTCATCACTGTAGGGCACTCCAAGTAAGGAACTGCCTTTCCCAAAGCAGATCACCATCACTTTTTTTTTTGTTTGTTTTTACAGCTTAAAGAACTCTGAGAAATTAAGGGACTTGCTTACTATAATACAGCCAGTGCTAAGGCAGGGGAAGGACTGGATGGCAGGTCTTTCAAACTCCAATACCAGCTCTTTATCCACCATTCATTGCTATCTGTCCAATGGGCTTTCCCCATCTTACAGTGTCATTGGGTTATCAAAGGATGGAGGGACTACAAAATGGAAAACAACTTCAAAAATCCATCTCTCTTCAAAAATGAATCTTTTCTCCAACTTCTGTCTGAAAGTCCATTAGATCACAGGCTCCATCTTCTATCAACTGCATGAACTAGCTGTCATTCATTTAGAAAGGTCAAGGTCATCCACCACATCTTGGCCCATTACCAATGGGCTTTAGCTTTGTCTGACTTTTGGGGGAGAGAGTGGGGCTGATGATTTTGCACATCTCTGCCTTACTCAGAACCAATTTACTGGCAAATCAAGACGTCACCCTTGTGAAGATTGGTCCTCTTAGCAAATGAAGGGCAAATAACACAACAAGGTCTATGTCTTTCTGGTAGACCACACTATTTGCCTTTACTCCAGCTTGGGTAACTGGCTTGCTTTATAATTCTGATTCATTTTAGGGAGGGTAGGAGGTAACAGGGATATAATTTCCTCAAGGTTCATCTCCTTCGGTACTTCTTTCCTAAATCACTCCTGCCTGTCCCAAGAAAGGTACAAGCGTACCCGTAATCAACCTTAACTTCCTTTTCCATTCTGCTTAGGCAGCAGAAGTTGCCAACTAAAAGACTTTCCCTCTTTATCTGTCTCTAAGAGAGAGGTTCTTAACCTTTTTTTTTTTCTGTGTGCCATGGACCATTTTAGCAGACTGATGAAAGTTATGGACCCCTTCTCATAATCCTGTGTTTTTTTTTCTCCTGTCTAATTCATAATTAGGGAATACTAAATTACAGCTAGACATTAATAAAAATAAAGGTGAAATCTTTCATATTCAGGTTCATAGAGCTCCTCAGAATAATGTTTCTAAATGTATAAAATCAACCATATAAGATCATATTAAAATCGAGTTTCAAAATATTTAAAAAACCCACCTAATCTCATAGGTCCCAGGTTAAGAAACCCTCCTTTAGTTGTATTCAGTTAAAAAAAATAAGCACTCACTGGGTGCAAAACTCTTTATTAAGCACTGAAATTGAGATATACAAGTGAGACATTATTACCCTTGCTGTCATAGAGGTAGAATGCAGAAGGGGAGATCATTTATGTACAAATAACGATAATAAAAAGTCCCCCAAGTTTCTGAGCAAATACTAAAGGGGTCTCAGCCAGAAAAGCAAGCAGGCACACTGCCTAAGCTCGGAGTATTGGGGCAGAACTGCTCTCAAGGTTAAATAAGGACTTAATGTCCAGATCCCCAACAATTTGCAAGCTCAGTCTGTTTACTGGATCTGGCAGGATGCAATTCACAGGATGTCCTTCTCCCCTCTTCAGTAAGTCCTAGTCCTTGAAGAGATAGATGACTCCTGGCTAATAATCCTTTGTGCAAACAGCTAACCTGCTTATGTAGAAAAGAAACAAAGTCAGGAGTCTGGAATACACCGAGCACTAAATGAATTAAGTCAAGAAAACCGAAGAAGGCTTTGGGAGTGATGGAGAGACGGGGACTTGGTGCACAGCCATGCAGGAGGCCAGAGGGGAGGGATGGAACCCAAGCTTACTGAGCTTCTTCTTTGGGGGGGAGGGATCTCTTTCCTCTGGTTTTATATTTGGGGGTCTCGACCCCCCATATCCCACCCACTTATGGATAGTCTGGCTGGGAAGATAGACAACCTTGCATTCATTGGAGATTATGTGTGAGGATAGAGACAGAATCACAAAAAAGTTGTTCAAGGACTTGTGTGATCTATCCCCCCCCAACACACACACACAAAACAACCACACACATACATACCCCCTACATGTATCCCAACATAGAACCAGACACTCACATACATACCACACTCACACATGTACATACTACACACACCCCCAACACATATACACAAGACAGACAGACACACACACACACACAGCCCTTCTGCAGTAACTGGGTTGGCTGGGGCATGGTGGACCTGGAAGTTCAGCCCTGGGTACTGGAGGGACAAAAGCCAGGAGAACAAAACATGCTTTTAGCCCTTCTCCGGCTTGAACTTCCAAGGGGAGGGGATCACTGGGAACAAAGTCTGCTGGTCATCCCCAACCTGTGCTCAGGTAAGGAGCAGATGCATCCCTCCAGCCTGGCCAGTACTAGGGGAAAAGATTGTTGCCTAAGTGGAGGAAAATACTGTATCACCTGTGTCTGGCCTTGTGCACCTCCCAGGGATACAGAAAACTCACTGGGAACTGAGCTACTGCTAGTGGGCTCTGAGGAACAAGGGTCCTGCTCTCTGGTCCTGCTGGAGGAACCAGGTCTCCCTCAGCAGAAGACACGCACCCTCTGCTGCATGGAGTGGGGTTTGGACTCCTTCTGTGCCCAAGGGGGCTTTGCCCAAGCCCCAGACTCCATCAGCCTAATAAGGACGTGACAGAATCCCAAGGAAGGAGGTGATTTCTGATGGGAGGGGAGGTCCAGCCTTGCCAGAAGAGGTGGTACCTGAGCTAAGTGATGGAGGATGGATAGATGCTAGAGCAGGCTATTCCTGGGAAGAGAAAAGAGACCAAGATATTTTGGGGAGGACTTTTCCTCCCTAAACTGCTTTCAGTTTGATTTGTCTGGGACTTAACTCTGTGAAAGGCAGTAAAGGGAGACAAAGCAGGAAAGCAGAATCGATGGCACTTCCCCAATTATCCTGATGTTATTGGCTCCAGGGTCAGTTCAATGGTAAGCCCATTAGTGAACAACAGGAGGTTCCTCTCCAGTGCTCCTTTTCTTGACTGGTTTGGGGCTCCTAACTGTGACATTCTACCTAGACTTTCCTGCCCTCATGGCACGGAACGCCAGGCTCCCATATTTCTCCTTGCCTCCATAAAAACATGCTTCTCATGTTCCCCAGATTCTGAGGACCTTGACTCCTGTTAGGTGATGGCTAACCGGTCAGGCCAGTGGTCAGAAGACCGTACCAAGTGACCATCAGTTGAAGGGGCTAGAGCTATGTAGCTTCACTTTGTTCAGCTCTGTCTAACTCTTCGTGACCCTATTTTAAGGGTTTTCTTGGCCAAGATACTAGAGTGGTTTGCTATTTCCTTCTCCAGCTCATTTTACAGATAAAGAAACTGAGGTACACAGGATTAAGTGACTTGTCCAGGTCACACAACTAGTATCTGAGGTCACATTTGAACTCAGTTTTGTCTTGCAGATTCTAGGTCTAGTGCCATAACCACTGTATCCCCGAGCAGCCCTCATTTAGTCTAATACATTAAAAAAAAATTAAAAAGTGAACTTGACTTAGAAAGGAATAGCATAGGTGTTTTCAAGTATTTGGAAGGCAGGGAAGAGGGGCGCAGCATCCCTTGCTTGGCCCAAGAAGGGACAAGTTAGGCAGATGTTGTAGAGAAGCAGATACAGAACAATTTGGATTGGCTGCCTTTGGAGACCCGGAGTGCCCCCACATGAAGGACCCTCAAAGGAAGACTGGAGATTCAGTCAGTGGGGATGGTGGAAAGGAGACTCTGAGTTTCCTTCAAACTCTCACACACTGGGATTCTATAAGCTAGTTTATGTTTCTGTTATGGATGCACCCTATTCTTTATTTTTTAATTAAAAAAAAAACCAGGAAGGATGATGGTGATATTAACAACAATGGCAATAATAATATTAGTTAGAATTTATATAAAATGTTAAAGTTTGCAGAGCACTTTGCAAATATCATGTCATTTGGTCCTCAAAGTAACACTGGTTGGAGAAGCTATTATTACCCACGTTGCACAGAAGAGAAAATTGAGTAAGTCCAATTAGTCTGTTCCTCAGAGTCCTAACTGGGATAATCCCTTATTGAAGACTGCATTTGAGCAATGATCTTTAGGTAGTTGAGTCCCCTCCCTCAAATCAGACCATGGAGACATCGGCTTTACCAGAGCATCATCTGGTGGGCATCTAGCTCACTAGATAAATAGAGGCTCTTTCCTGAAATCATTCCCCTTTTATTTACTAGGATGGTTAATCAAAATTTTATTATAAACTGTGCTAAAACCCCATCTCACAAATGAAAAACAATCAGTTGTTTTAGAAGAGCCAAACTACTGATCTCTTTTCTTAGTGTGGATAATTGAGTTGACTATATTACAGTTTGTGGTGTTTCACCTTCCCCCAAATAAAATGAACACTAGATCAAATATGCTTTAGGCTTAATAATCAATAGAAAGAGCCTTCAGATTTTTTTATCATTTCAGGATTGTAAAACCTTTACCTTCAAGTTAAATTAAAAAGAGGGGAACCCTTAGAAGGAAGGAAGTGCTTATTTAAAATGCTAGATATTGATTATGTATACCAAAGAGGATTCTTTAAAGCAGTTCTGGGAGCGGGGGAAGAGTATAAGGAAAAAAGTCCAGGCAATTCCCAATTATAAGAGCGGACTGAAAGAAGGCTCACAAGAACAGACTGAAGGGGCAGTTCAAAAATTAAGCCATCAATGAGGCTGACATTATCCTCCAGCTTGGAACCCCGGAAAGAATGACTGAATTAGAAAAAGAACCTTTTTTATGTATTTATAATTAATTAAAAAAGTTACCATAAATAAGTCTCTGGGATTCCAGGCTAGAATTTGTCATGCGTTTTCTATAGAAATGATGATCAAATATCTCGGTATATTAGTGAATTTGAAGAGTATTTGAGGGGTAATCAAGGAACCAACTGCAAGAGTATTTTTGGAACTCTGAACAACTTACTTACTAGTGAACTGTTGGAGTATATTATATTTGTAAGTTAGGGAACGGCTATGAAGATTTTTTTTTAAAACCATCACCAACAAAAGGCATCAGCCATGAATTATCATTTAAATATCTGCTTGGGGAGTTTTAAAAATGTACATTATTTACTCTAAAGACAGTAATCGTTCTTTAGAGTCATTATAGTCCATCATACAGATGCCTATTTGGGGATCTTTGAAAAAGCTAATTTTTCAACTGATGGACCATAACCACTTCATGTATCTTATAAATTATTATCCAAGACTAGATCTGGGGCTCAAGTAAGTGATATACATCAGAGTCTGTGTTAAGGGGCGTCTTTAACAGACCGAGACGAAGACTTTGTCTACACAGCATAAAGTGGAAGGGAGTGGAAATGATTTCACAACAATTTAATTTTATTAGGTCAAAGTATTAAAAAAAAAACAGTGGATCGATTACTAGATCTAGAATCAGGAGGATCTCAGTTCAAATATGACCTCAGATACATATTAGTTATGTGACTCTGGGCAAGCCATCTAATCTTGTGTGGCTCAGTTTCCTCATCTGTACTAAAACCACTCTGGTATATTTGCCAAGAAAATTCCAAATAGGGTCAAAAAGATTTGGACAGGATTGAAACAAAAGAACAACAGCATAAAATGAGAAGTGACCTTTGCTTAGAATGAGGGCAAATATAAAATCAGAAAATTTAAAAAATGAGTTTGTAAAGTCCCTCAGGGCAGAGATGCTAGATTGCTAATGTTTTTGTATTAGTACTAGCACCCTGCAGCTGGAAAAAAAAGCAGAGAGGAAGGAATGAAGCGAAACGAGGCTGTGGTTTTCTTGACATAATGAAAAAGTGGTGGAGCATATCTAGGGATCATTGTTTGGCCCTGAGCTGTCAAAATTTTTTTTTTATCAGTGACTTGGATAAAGGCATTGGGATCATGCTCATTAAATTTAGATGACACAAATCCAGGAGGGATAGCTAACATGGCAGAAATCAGTCAGGGCCCATGAGAATCTTGACCAGCTAGGGGAAATTCAATAGGGACGAATGTAAAGTCTTACCCTTGGGTGGCTACAAAAAATAAATTTTCCAACAAAGATGGAAGAGGGATGCTTAGACAGCAGTTGTCATGAAAAATGTCTGTGGGTTTTAGTGGACTGCAAACTCAGTAAGTCTACTGTGTGATAGGGCAAACTCCCAAAATCGAATGTGATATTCGGCTTTTTTAAAAAAAGAAAGTCTCTAGAAAGAGGGAAATGGCTCTGTACCCCCGACCTCCTTTAAAACCATTTCTATATTAGGTTCAGTTCTGATCAATGTAGTTTAAAGTGATATTGATAAGCTGAAGAGTGTTTAGAATAGAGAACCAGAATGAAAAAGATTCATATGAAGATTAGTTGAAGAAATTTGAGATTTTTATTCTAGAGAAAAGACTGGATTGGGCTGGGGTCGGCAGATAGAGGTAAGCTTGGTGATGGTTTTCAAGTATTTGAATGGATGTCATGTGGGGGAAAGATCAGATTTATTCTGATTGGCCCCAGAGATCAGAACCAAAACCAATAGCTAGAAGCAAAAGTTTAATTTCAGGAAAAATTGCCTAAAGATTGAAATTGTCCAAAAGTGGGATGGAGTAGTACCTCAAAGAAGGGTGCTTTCCCCTGTCCTTGGTGATCTCTAACCTGTGACTAATGACCATTTGTCAGGTATATTTTAATGAGAATTCATTTCATCTTTGTGTTCAGTTGGATAATTGTTGAAGTTCCTTCCAACTCTCCAATCTTGTGTTTCTATGAATCTTATAGACTATGCCTGTAGAGTGTAAGCTTTGACAGGTCCTACAAAACAGAGGAGGTTTTGCTTATGATTTGGATGAATCGTAATTCTAGCATCTAAGGATCAACTTAACAGCTCACAAAGACTCAATTATCTGATAAAACATAAAAGTTCTGGATCTGTACTTGTGAAGGAAACCACAAGAAATGGTCTAAAGAATAAAGTAATAGAAATTATTATGGGCTGGAAGAGTTGGCAGGGAGCTAGAACTTAAAACAGAAAAGGTGCATATTGAGAGAAGCAGGAAGGAAGGTCACCTTCAGCCCAGCTGGCAGTTAAGAGAAGAAGGTTAAATAGACAGATGTGTGAGCTGAGTGTGGAAAAGTTAGGAGGCAGACTTCTTTAATCCCCACTTTCTTGCTTTATGCTTCATGTTACACATTTCCATTGCTACTCAGTCTCCCTCTCTCACCATCCACATTTTCCATCCATCCCACAAGATATTAGTCAACACTGTGATTTTTAAAATGATCCAATTCAGCGTAGACAATAATAGTAAAGTAGGGGAAACTTTAAATTATTGGAAATGGAACTGTCAATCAGAAAATTCTGTTTACCTTTAAGGAGCTTCTGGTTCTTGATATTTCTTAGATACTTATGAGATGCAAAATGTATTTATATGTACATCCTGTTCAATTTCAAAGCAGTTCCATTAGGTCATCGCTATTAAGTCAATATTCAATAGCCTCAACCTCATCTTAAATTAGAAGACGGGATATTGTTTTGGATGTTTTAATGACTTAATTGGATAAACTGCTCAGCCATCAATCATTTTCTTGGCCACTTGTCCAATATGACAACTAGGAAAAAACAAAACAAAACAAAAACAGAGAGCCCCCCTTCCATTGTCTGCATTGATGATTCCTAGTATCTAACTGTGATCTAAGTCAGGGGGATGTGTAATTAACTGAGCTACGGGATTGATTAGGCTGGTTAGATCAGGCTCTTTACCCAAAGGAGGAGGGGAGATTCTCAGGTGGAGGAAGTTGGAGTGACTGATGAATATCCATGAGTGTAACTAACTTTTTATTTCAAGGTGATTCTGATCCCGTATGCTCACCTTACTTGATCTTTTAAAGATCGACATCTTTGTAAGAAGTCTGAATCCACTTTTGTCAACTTCAGCATAAACTACCCAGCCCCTAGAATCCATGGGCCAATTTAACCTGGACAGCCAAGCAACTGAAAGCATTTACAACATAGGCAGTTTTGGTTTTTAGATCTGGACAAGGAAAGGGCCTGTGGATTGTCGATATAGCAAACATACATGTCTTCTCATAGCTTCACTGTTGGAGTGAATATACCAGTGTTGTTTATATAGCAGAATAATAATAATAGAGCAGACATGTATTGTTCTTTAGAGCTTGGAAAGTACGTATGAATATGATTCCATTAAATCCCCCCATTAGCTCCATCAGGTATTATTTACCTATTGCTAGTTTTATCACAATATTCCTAACTAGCAAAGGGAGACTGCAGAACCGGTGACACACTCATGTCAATAGCCAGTCAGTGTTATAGGCAGTCAATAGCAAGGGGCCGGATTTAACCCAGATCTTTCCCGGCTCCAAATGACGCACTCCTTTAGATTAATTCTGCACAACCAGAGTAAAACAGAATTGCGCAAAAAGTTTGACAACTTCAGATAATTTGCATCAAAATTCATGGCCCTCCTGCTTGGATTTAGTGAATTGGAGGAGAACTGTCTTATATCACAAAATACCTTCACCAGTTTCCTCCTCGTCACTTTATTTTGACAGGGGAGCTGTAAGTTATGATGCTAAACCAAATGAGGCCTTTATGTGAACATTTTTTATGATTCAACTTTAATTTCTATTTAGAAAGCGGATTTGATTAGAGAGTGAATTTTTAAGTGTTTGTGAGGGAGAATTCAATTAAAATAGGTCATTGTCAGGGCTTGCAAAACTGTGGTAGGCCTTGGGCAAATTGCAACCAAAGTTATAAAATCCAACTGGACGCATCGCAACATTTATAAACAGGATGCCTTATTTAATAGACTCAGTTAAAAATATTTAGTGTAGGTCAAAGGCATTAACACCTGAAAAAATGTTTTTATAATTTTTGCCCCTTCTAGTTAGAACTAGGGACTGGGACCCATGTGCTAATCTCTAATGTCAACAATTCATTGCAGGGCATTGAGGAAAGTCAATTTGTTTCCAGTGAATAAAATGGAGACTGCAATACTAATGAAAAAAAAAGTCACTTAGAGTTGTTTGCATAAAAGACACTTTATCATTTGAAAGTATTATTGAATTTTTTTTTATCTGCATGATGCCAAATGGCTTAGAGAACAAGCAGGCAAATTTATGTAAACCTTTTGCACGATGTCCCAGATACCCGGTGATAGGCGCTATATATATTTATGAATAAATAAATAATATAAACATTATTTTAAATTTTGATGGCACATCAATATGATTCTGGGTGTTAGCCAATGAGTCTGACCTATGTCGCTGAAATCAAACATCTGCCTTAGTGTAAGGGTCTTATAAATATTCTTAAACACGGAGGTGACGTCTGTAAATAACAGTACATTTCCTCTTGACTTAAAAAGTACTGGAAATCATCAGCTCCTCCCGTAGGACTGCACTGAGATTTCCCAGGTTGAGATTATTCCTGGGTTATTTTTCCTACGGCCTTTACACACTCTCCGCTACGGCTTTGCATCCCCCCAGAACGAAAGCTCAGAGCCTCAAAGAACTACTCCACATTATTAGCTGTGAATGGTGTGTCAAGGACATAATAGATCTCCCAGAGTCGCCCCGTGCTGATGCATTGGCACAGAACTGGGAGATGGGAGATAAGAGGCCCAGAAACGGTTTGTTTGGACTGGGTCTCAGCTTAATCTAAATGGGTTCAGTAACGGACCATGAAACGTGACAGTGGGCCTAGAGAAACTTGCTGTGACATTTCAGAGTCTCCTAACTCTTCTAATTAACCATTTCAAGTATAATGAACCTTACAGCAATACAGATTTAATAAGACTCATAGATATACTCTGCCCAGATAGCCTGCAGCACAGGGTCCAGCTCTGTTCAGGCAATGGACTAGAACCAGATGATAACCTAATTTTGACCTTTAATTTCTATAATACAGGGTATTCAGAAAGGCTTTTTTTTGAAGCTAGAAGCTACAGCAGAATCAGTTATGAACCGGCTTGTCATTACAGGGGCTTGGACACGGTCATTCAGTCACTCAGCAAATATTTATTAGGTGCTTATGAAGTAGAGTGTGTTGTGTTGTGGGGAGAGAAAGCTGGAGGAAGCTGCAGGGCGTCCCCCCCGGAGCCAAAAAGAAGTGGCAGAACAGGGATCTATGGCTGTGATCCGTATTAAAATATAAGTTCATTTGTGAATGGAAAAGGGCAATGATTTCCAACGAGCAAGAGATCCAAGGAAAGAGATCTTCTTGGGGCCTTAGGGATCCGGGTCATGGAGCCACGGAGGGCAGCGGGCATCCTAGGCATAAGATGGCAAAGCGTGGAAGCATTTTCATGGCCAAGGAGGGAGGAGAGAGTGAGTGGGGGGGTGCATGAAATAATCCTGGAAGTATTAGAGACAGACGTTGTATGGGAGCAGTCAGGAGGATAGGCTGATGAAACTGTGTTTGCTAAACAAAAGTACCAGAGGTGCCAGGCTAAGAGGGATTTTGGCAGTGACCCACGGGAAGACAACATTGGGAGGGAGGAGGAGGAGGAGATGTGGTGGAAAGGATGGGAGAGATCCAAGAAAATGGGCTCTGTGGGCCTCTGGCAGAGCGAACCAGACCCTTATCCAAATAGCCCAAGGAAGCAAGATAAGCCTGCCATAAACAGGCTACCTTGGACCTGGGAGCTGGGAGCTGCAAGAAGCAGCTAGCTAACTAGCAAGCCATCCAGAGGAGGGGAAATGGGATCACCAACAGCCTTCATTTCTCTGCTACTACCTACTCAGGAAGCCCCCCAAATAGGAGGAACCTGCTACAATTTTGTTTTAGAGCAGCTCTGGGAAACTGGGGGACAGGGGATAGTTTGCAAGTGTGTCTGGTGGAAGGTGGGCCCTGGAGTCTCAGCCAGCTCCAAAGGCAGACAAATCCTCCATTCTCAAGAAAAGCAGTGAGCGTGCCCTCCCATGGACAGCTAAGCACTTCTGCTCAATTCTAGCATGGCCAGGCCATTCTTTCTCAGCGGTCCAACACAATGGCAAGACCAGCACCATTTCTGCTCTGTGTTCCTTGGCCACCCTCAAGGATTTGCAGTCTTCCCATCAGACCTCAAAGCATAACTCTGATTCCTAGGTGAGGATGGCTCCTTGAGTCTGGAGACTAAAGAGAGTTAGGAAGGGAAAAGTCAAATCCCCAACCAAAGAGCTTTTCTTAAGGGCCAGGTACTGACCTAAGTGCTGGGAGGTAAAAGTGACTAAACAGCGTGTGGTCCTTTGGAGCTCGCTCTCCAGTGGGGGGAATGCCACGCAAACAACTATCTGTGCGAGAGGAGTTAGGGGTAATCTTAGAAGGAAGGCAATAGCCCCAAGGGCCGTGCACTGGGGATGGAGTTTGGGCCCAGGAGTCAGAGCAAATCTGGGCCCAGACATTTACTAGCTGCTCGCTTAACCCTGTATACCTCCGTTCCGTCCTCTGGGAAAATGAACTGCGGAAGGAAATGGCAAAATACTCCAGTATCTTTGCCAAGAAAACACCAAATAGGGTCTTGTTGAGTTAGCTATAGGAACAACTGACCAGCAACAGTAGCCCTGAGGCTCTTTGCAAAGATAGAAAGGGACAAATACAAACTGTTTTATTTCCTGAAAGGTCTAGTAGAGTCAGGCTACCCACTGCCAATCTCAGGGATGCAAAGGCTAAAGGAGAAAGCACCCCTTCTCTGCACAGGATCCCCGACTCTGCCCTCATTTTGAGTTAGGAATTCCTGATTGTCAGAGTCCAGGAAGCCATTGCAACAAGAGTTGTGCCCAATGGAACTCTAGGGCATTGATTTGGATGATAAGAAGGCAAAAAATCTTAGCAAGATTGAACTATGGATCATGTTTAATAAGGATAAATTTAAGAGGAATAAACACCTGAATTAAAAAATTCACTGTACAAATAAAGGATGGGAGGAAGGCATATCTGCAGAATATTTAATGTAGAAATTTTGGAGAGGGGGGTTTAGTGGCCTGTAAGTTCAATATGAGTAGACGGTATGACATGATGATATTACTCAAACTCAGACTGCGATAAGATTTACCATCCCATTGATGAAGGAAATATTGCCTCCAATCATTTGGCTCAAAACCCATTTGTACCTACATGACTTTTATCTGTATTGTTCCATATTATTTTGCATCACCGAATGGATCAATCAATAGTTAATAAACATTTATTAAGTACTTACTATGTGCCAGACACTGTGCTAAGTGCTAAGGGTACAAAAAAAAGGCAAAAGATAGTCCTTGTCTGTGAGGAGCTCATAATCTAATATAATCTAATAATCACAATAAGCATACACATATATACAAAGCCAAAGAGGATTTACCAGAATTCTAGGGTCCTTCTAGGGATACCAATGGAGTGCTATAATTATCTCTCTGTTGTTCCTCAATCTGATCACATCATCTTTTATGATCATTCATTTCTCTATTGAAATTCTTGACTCTACTTCTAATACTGAGATCTTTACTTATGGCATGTTGTACCTTGTCTACAACTACCAAATATGTATTTTTTCATTGATCTTTGTGTAATTCTCATTTTAAATGTTTTGGAAACCATGGTGTGTCATGATTTACAGCTGTACAACGTTGATAGAATACCGACATTAAAAAGTTGGCCTATTTTTTTCTGGGAGAATTTTGGGATCAACCCTGTAATTTCTGAAAGTCAATCCAGGTCATTTATCCATTTGTCTAATTCGGGGTTTTCCTGATCCTTTCATACTGTTTGTCCAAGAAAAATGTCCTAATGGATGGGAGCTATGGATTATCCATCTAATTTATGACAGAGTCTGGACAGGAGGCATTCTTTATCCACTTGCTTTTTCCTGTGTAGATGGCTAGATCAAATTCATTTGAATTTAAACAAATCTCATCCAGGCATCTATGTGGTGTTCCAGAGCTTACTGCATATAGCATGGGGTCATATGAAAACAGGTCAATCTGGAGAACCTCCTCATCCATAGAGGGTGTCTGGGATCTTCAGGAGGACTTAGATGCAAGAGCTTGCCAAGCCTCTTTCATGGCTGCTCATCCACCTTTGGTGTTCATCTGATTCACCTAACTGTCCCTTGTAGCTCCAAAAAGTTGCAACATGAGCAGCAGCCATACCCTGGCAAAACTACTTTGGCAGATGTGCTGAGGATAACTGACAGGCCCCAAATCTGTCAGTCAGTAAGGGGTGTGTTGACCTCAAACATATGAAGCTTTCTTCTGCAGAATGGGTAGATGAGACCAATTTGTTCAGGTGTCCAAAAATATAAAAGCTATCTATGAATCCCCAGCAAGTACTAGTCATCCTGGCTTTTGTCTTGCTACTGGACTTCAAGGACTTTGGAAGAGAGAGCGAGACTGCTGACTTGGTGCAATTCTGCCTCACTTAAATCCAATTCACAAGCAAGACAAGACATCACTCCAGGATGCAACTGATCCTTTTTGAAAATAAAGGGCAAAAACACATAATCCATAGTGAATCCCTCTTCAACTTGGACTCTGTGCTAAACCTACTTCACAACAGAGGGTCACATTTATGGCCATCATTCATCTTCCTGATATATTCTCATTTATCACCTAATATGTATATGGATATATATATATATACATATATATAATCACTAATGAGTCAAGAAAGATTATCTCTGCTGTTATATCTTTTAAGAACTCTTGATATATTTTGATGCATGGTGGGGGACATTTTGTTGAAATAGAATCTTCAACTAATCAAATGCTTTTTAAATAGCCAACAAGAAACACAGCAAGATTTTGTATTCTATACAACTTTTTAATTGTATGATAGTCGAGATGAGGCATCCTCTGGATTGCTTTTTAAAATTTTTTAAGAATAGCTTTTTTATTTTCAAAATACATGAACAAATAGTTTTCCATATTCACCCTTGCAAAACCCTGTGTTCCAAATTTTTCTTTCTATCTCCCTTCTGTCCTTTTCCTTGGATAGCAAGTAACCCAATATATGTTAAACATGTGCAATTCTTCTATACATATTTTCCCATTTATCTTGCTGCACAAGAAAAATCAGATCAAAAAGGAAAAAAAAATGAGAAACAAAAAAAGCAAGCAAACAGCAACAAAAAAGTGAAAGTACTATGAGGGATCCACATTAAATCCCCACAGTCCTCTCTCTGGGTGCAGATGGCTCTCTCAATTGCAAATCTATTGGAATTGCGCTAAATCATTTTATTGTTGAAAAGAGCCAAGTCTATCAGAGTTGATTATCATATAATCTTGTTGTTGCTGTGTACACAATGTTCTCTTGGTTCTACTCACTTCATTTAGCGTCAGTTCTGGATTGCTTTTAAGAAAGCTTGCCTCTTCTGTCTTAATACAATGAATAAGCACATCTTTGATGATACTTATCAATTAGGCACATAGCTTCCTAGCTGTTGATGTTCTCTTGGGAGCCTTTTTTTGCTATTAATAAATCCAGAATTCTTCCCCTCTCTCACCCCTGTCTTTGTTGTCTTCCCTTCCTTTAGATACCTTGGGAACCAGTCCCAAAATGCCCTCCTAATTGGGTTGCCTCCAGCTCAGATCCTGTTTTTATAATAGGTCTAGTCCTTACTTGTTCCTACCTTTGCATTGAGGTTACTAAGCATCAAAGGAAATACTGATTTTATTTGGAGGGTCTTTCTAGAAGTTGATCATATTCATCCCCTGCAACAGATATTGGTGCTTAAATTGAAATTATGTTCCTACAGGGATTTTTGTATTAGTTATCATAAGTTCTTCAACACCAGATGACCAAATGTCCTAGGAAATGATTTTTGGTGGGGATTACTTGTGGCCTTCTGTAAAACTAACTCTTTTCTCTCTTTATTTACCTCTTCTTTGAGGCTGTGGCTCTTAATTTGGATAGATGGAGTATGATGAAAGAGGTCCTTCCACTCTCTGCCCCAGCAAGACCATACCTTGAGTATTGTGTTAATTTCTAAGAGTCGCATTGTGGGAGGGATGTTGACAAACTGGAACAAGTCCAGAGGAACCTAATCAGGAAAGTGAGAAGACATTAAACTATATTAAGGATTAATTCAAGGAACTCTGTATATTTAGAGAAGAAGAGATGACTTTAGGAGGACATGAAAGGTGTCTTAAAGTATCTGAAAGGATGCCGTCTGGAATAGATATTCCTCTTGATTCATTTGGCTCCTGAAGGCAGAACTAAGAGTAATGGGTTAAAGGTACATGAAACCAGATAATTGATTTATAGATAAACTTCCAAAAAATAGAGATGTCCAAAAGTGAAGTAGGCTGCTTCTGGTCATAATAACATACATAATAACATATGTCCTCCGGCATAGGTTAGGTGCTCACTTTTTAGATATATTAGAGAGAAGGTTTCTGTTCAGGCATATGCCCTAGATAACTTCTGAGCTCCCTTTCAGTCCTGGAAGCCTGTGATTTTAATGTGTCTTACTCAGCCATAAAGCCTTATCAAATGATTCTCCTTTAGGAATTATGTATAAAATGGGAGTACTTCTAATAAAATATTGGGATTTAGTTAAGTAGATTTGGCATGTTCTGCTCAGTCTTTGAAACTAATTCAAGAACTAATTTAAAAAAAATGTTGCATTTCTATTTCTTTGTATCCTCCATTAAAGTCCAACTTGCTCACTGAGGTATTGAGATGAATCAGCCAATCAATGAACATTTTTAAAGTACCTACTAAGCACTAAGAACTCTACTAAGCCCTGAGGATATGAAGGAAGGCAAACAATCCCTGATTGTTCACAAGCTATTGAGGGAGACAATGAACAAGTGTACAAATTATATAGAGGATAATAGGGAATAATTAACAGAATCTTTACTTGAAAGAGTCAGTAAATTTTCCTGGAGAAGGTGAGATATTAGATGGAATCTGAAGAAAGCTAAGAAGGTCAAGAAGTAGAAATGAGCAAGGAGAAGATTCTGGACATGAGGAACAGTTGGGAAAAAATGCCCAGAGCTGAGAGATGGAGTGTTTTGTTCTTGGAATAGCCAAGAGAACAGTGTTTCTCAATTGAAGAATATATGATGGTGGTGGTGAGATATATATGACGAGAAAGATAGGGAGGGAGGGATCAGCCAGGTTATAAAAGGTTCTGAGTTCTTGAAGGTAATGTCAGTCAATGAACTGTATATTCTGAAAGAAACAACCAAATAGAAAAGATGTTCTGCGGGGTATGGTAAAAGATTCTTTATCTCTTATACTTAAACTGATGAAGAGATTCATTAATAGGTTGGTAATAAGGTGATTTAAACTTATTTTCTTTTATTTTTTGCCATAGAAACTCATAAAACCAGCTAGTGATATGTGGTGTGGTTATAACTTTTGTTTGTAGAGTGAGCCAGTGAGTCAATAAGCATTTATTAAGTGCTTACTAAGTTATTAGGCACAGTGCTGTTGATATGTATAGTGATGAAAAATCATGGATCTTTAGAAGTATTGATGCAATTTAAAGCATCCTCAAGAATCCGTGATTAATGTTAGAAATTATTTTAAGAAGAAGAGTTAGTAATTGTGTTCATGCTTGCCAAATATATGGATTGTTCTGCTCTATGCAGCAGCCTGGAAAATTCCTGTGGCGTCAAGTAATTAGAAGGGAATTTTCAAGTTTGGGATATCTTGAGGGTTTTTGTAATCACTAGTAATCTGTGAAACTACTAGCAAAGCACTTAAATATCAGATTTTCAATAAATATCTATTAATTCCATAATCTTATCAGATTTTTTTTCAAGCAAAGAAAATAAATCTGCCTCTGGTTTGTGCATACTGCCTAGAGATGGGAATAAAGGTGTGTGGATCCTGTGAGTCATCATTTTGAAAATCCTTTATAATAATATTAGTAATAATATTATTATAAAGTCACCCCTATTTAATAGGTTTGAGAACTGAAGTCAGAAGAAATGAGCAGTTCAATATTATTGCTCTAAAGAAAGGGGAATATCAAAACTATTTTTTCCCAACTCTTAAAATGAGATGACATCTTTAGTTAATTTGATTTTAATTCCTCCATTTTGGTTGTTCTACTTTTTCTAGTCAATCAGGAGAGTCTAGACCAGAAAGGGTCTTGAATTCTTCAAAATTTGGGAGAAAATGGAAAATCATATCTAGATTCACTCCTCTGGCCTACTGGGATCAGACTGGCATGTGTAGGGAGGTACAGTAGCAATATCATTATCTGACATAGAAAATACAATATACAAGTGGAAAAACCAGACCGTCATCAAAGGAGGACCACCAGAACACTCTAGGAGGGTCACTAACCATAGAGAGAAGATAAGGGCCTTCATTGGACATCTTTTTTATTTCTAAGGTGAAGCGACTCCTTTCTAGCAGTTTTGGTGAAGAACTGAGACTTCAGGGAGATTTCATGGCAGGCATCTTTTCAAATTATTTTTTTTGGGGGGGGGGTTATAGAAAATGTTTAGATTTGAAATCTAATTTTTAGATTTTTTTATTTATTTAGAGATTATTCCTGATCTTGACAGACAGTGTATGTAATGGATAGAATGGCATATTTTGAGTCCTACCTTAGACACTTACAAGTTGTGACCTTTAGTTTCCTCATCTGTACAATGGGGATAATAATAACTGTCTTACAGCTTTAGTACAGGAATCATAGATTGAGAGGTGGGAGAGACATTGAAATCCACTGAGGTTAATACCCAGACTTTATAGATGAAGAAACTGAGGTTCAGGGAAGTGAGACTGTTTTCTCAAAGTAACACAGATGGTAATAATGTAAAATGTAATGCACTATATAAATGTGAATTATTATGATCTGGCCCAATCCCTTCTGATGAGAAGTGAGAAAGTGAGAGACTTAAGAGAGAAAGTGGAGGCTTAAAAAGGAACCAGCAGTTATTCAATGAGTCAAGATTGGAACTCATTTTCACTTTTTGACCATCTTCTGCTAGGACTTCTGTATATTATGAGGTCAAATGATGGATCGATCACTGGAAGCATGGTGGGCAAAGGGTCCTATGATAATTCGTTATTCACTATCAGAATCATTTTCAAATATAGACAACATATATATATATATATATGTAACAAGTGTGTGAATGCACATTATATGACGTTTTAAGGTTTTCATTTGATTTTCACTTGAGTTAGGTGTTACTGATTTGCCTGTGACCATAAAGCTCACAGTTGAATCCTGGCCTTTCTCAGTTCCAAGCCAATGGAAACTCCTGCTTTCATTATGATTCTTCTCTTTCTACTTAAACTATACCCCTACTTTCTACTTTCCACATACACACGTATAAGTATAAAATGAGGTACTAATATCCCTTAGAAACCTGCTGTGGTCTTGGATGGTAAATATTTACATTCAGGACATGCTGCTTGATGTCCCAAGCGTAACCAAATTCTGTTTCCTTTTTTAATCAGGAGGCTGGGATGCAGATGGAAAAGGCCCTAATGTCTGGGACACATTCACCCATCAGGGAGGAGATCGAGTTTTCAGGAACCAGACTGCTGATGTAGCTTGTGGCAGCTATACTCTGTGGGAGGAAGATCTGAAATGTATCAAACAGCTTGGATTGACTCATTATCGCTTTTCTCTTTCCTGGTCACGTCTGTTACCTGATGGGACGACAGGTTTCATCAACCAGAAAGGCAATTGTTTCTTAAAAATAGAAGGTTGCAGCTTTAATTCAAGGTTATTGCTGCAGTCTGGCATAATTAATCCAGTGTGCTCTTCTGCAGTGCAGCTCAGAAACTGCAAGTTTGGGGTGGGAGGGGGGAGCTGATTATGGGAGATTTTTTTAATGGGCTCACATTAGTTGCCTAGTTAATATTCTAGGCTCCTTGAATAGTTGGTTCGCAGAGGTTGGAACCAGGATTTTGTTTACTTAAGGTGCCGGTTGGTTATTAGCCTTTGGTGCATTTTAAAGGGATGCCATGTGAGATGGTTCTGAGCTGCTTAGAACGGTGTGGAGCTACAAAAAGGCGTACATGACTTAAACTGTTATAAATTTAAGTGGGAATTAAAGTTGGGGAGTAATTGCTTGATTTATAGCAATAAGTGGTTTATCTGTTAAGAGTACCGGGTTATTTATGGGACCCATCCACTGCTATTACTTCGTGTTTCACTCTGTCCATCTGTAGAAGCTCTTGTTAAAATAACTTCTCCTTGTGGAGTAAATCATCTCCCTTCAGACCTGGGCATTTCGATGCTATGCTAATGATGACTGTTGACATAATTGAGGGATTTTGAAGTTAGAGCTTCATTTTTATACAAGGCGGATATGACCCTAGCATTCTGAAATTCAAACAGTCTGACCTAGCCCAAGTCCCAAGCTAACTCATAGAGAGAACAGACTGGACCCCAAATGATAAAGAGATTAGGAGGGTTTCAATCTGCTTTCAAAAGGACCTTAATCACGGAACTAGGCAAATTCTTAATCTAATAATAATTTTCCAGCTTTCTCTCATGGTTATAGATGGCCACTTTAAGTTTAAAAAAAAAAAACCCAGTGACTTATTGTCCGTTAGTCCCAATTGCTTTGCCCGACTCCACCCCATCTCAAGTCCCTACCCATCTTCTAAAACTCAAATTGTGATAAATTGTTCAGAAAAAAGAAATCTTTTCTGGTTTGGGAAAAGATCCTGCATCTAAAAATTAAAGGGTCAGAGAGATTATTTAATCTACCTTTCCACCTCCATCCCTATTTCACAGATGGGGAAACTGAAGCCCAGGAGATGAGATGATTGGTCCAGGATCATAGAGCTATCAAATGGCAGAGGCAGGATCCAATCCCGGTGGTCCCTTGACTCTAGAGACAGGATGCTTCCATTGCACCATGTTGTCTATGGAGCTCTCCCAGTTGGTGACTGACATTGTCCTCTTGGATGTCGCAGACCACTTTGCATTCACCTTTGCATCGATTTAACATGTTTCTATATACCCTGTCCCATTCTCCTCTCCCTACTCGATTTTTTAGATTGTAGAGTCCATGAGGGCAGGGACTCAGCTATACTTTTTGGCTTACCCACATGTGCACCAGTACCTGACCTGAACACAGCTCTTACTAAATGTTTGCTGAATTTTGAAATCAATTAATTAAGTGATAGGCTAGCTGAAGCAGCAGCTAGTTTGCCTGTTCTTAAGAACTTCCAAGGGGAGAATGTTCAATATAATTAAAAATGATCTCTATGCATATATATCTTCATATATAGCTTCATAAGTGTAAAGTTATTTGATTTTCACAACAAACCTGTGAGATAAATAATATCATCATCTTTCTTCTAAATGAGGAAACTGAGGCAGAAGGCTTAAATTACTTATCCAAAGTCACACTGCTAACAATCTCAGTATATATATACATATACAGAGGGAGCCATATAATATCCTAGCATCTCTCCTGTTGCCTCTACTACTAGTAAAAGCTCTCTGAGGATGGATCATGGCTCAACTCTTTTTTTAAATCACCTTTTTGCACCTATCATTAGGTATTTTCTTGCAGTTTGTTGTTATTCGGTCTTTTTAATTATGTCCGGCTCTTTATGATCCTATTTGGGGTTTTCTTGGCAAAGACATTGAAGTGGTTTTAACTCATTTTACAGATGAATAAACTGAGGCACATAGAATTAAATGACTTGCCCAGAGTTCCACAGCTAATAAGTACCTGGAGTGGGATTGGAACTCAGGAAAATGAGTCTTCCTGACTCCAGACCAGGCACCCCATCCATATACAGTTAGGGCATATTAAATTGTGGATTGAATGAGTGAGTGAAATGTGGATTGTTACTAGTATAATTGAGTAATCAAAGCCAGGTGATAGTTTTCCTGGTGATATTTCAACCCCAAATTCAATTTAAACATGGTTTCAATTGCTACCTACTATGTGGCAAGTGCTGGGAACACAAAAATGAAAGAAAATACACTATCTGTCCTCAAGAGGCTTACTGTTTAATAGGAAGGAAAGATATCTATGAGTTACAGAGAGAACTAGGTAGAGAATCCCCAGAAGTACAGGGAAGAGAGAGATTATATTTTTCCCAGAAATGCTCTAAAGGACAACAGTATGCCTTAAGGCCTTAATTTTTTGGAGTTTGGCCTCGTTTCTTTCAAGGCTGCTTCATTAATATTAAAACCTGTATACTGAGTAAGACCATTTTGGGCCTGGCTTCAGACCAGCTACTTTTCAGTACGCAGGAGCTCGCTTCTCCGGGCAGTGATCTGCTGAAGGAATTGGAATGGTGCAGCTCACAAAAGGCCATCATCTTTTTTTCTAAACATTTTTTCCAAAGGACATGGGAAGAATCAGAAAACCTAGCAGCGTCTGTCTTCCCAAGGATCCCCCACGAGATGATCGACTAGCAGTTTGGAAATCTGTACAATTCTTTCAAGATTTGAAGGAGATTTCAGGAAATTGAATTGTTCCCATGCTTTTCTCCTGCAAATATGTAGTTTTCTAGGCTTAGAAGAAGAGCTAGCCATTTTTTTTTTTACTGGTCTCACATCTTTCTGTATATCCTGAGATTTAAAATCTATTTTAACATGGATCCTATTAAAATATCTTTTAAAAAAGGTCTAATCTGTTAAAGTTTCCAGTAATTCCCTAGAAGAATAGAATCACAGGGGCAGTCAGGTGGTGCAGTGGATAGAGCACCAGCCCTGAAGTCAGGAGGACCTGAGTTCAAATCTGGTCTCAGATACTCAACACTTCCTAGCTGTGTGACTTGGGCAAGTCACTTAACCTCAATTGCCTCACCAAAAAAAAAAAGAATTTATTTATTAAATTTATTTATTAAAAGGGGAAAAAAGGAATTAATAGAATCAAAATCTTAAACTAGTAGAACATTAATTCTGGAAAGGACCTTGGAGATCACCTACCCACCCAATGTGGGAATCCCTGCCACAAGCAGCACTGAGAAATGGCCAATAAACAATTATTATCCTGGCTTTTGGTGACAAAGATGATTAAAGTAATAGGATATGAGTCCTTTGAACAAAGGCTAAATAGGCTAGAAAATAAAAGAAAGGGAATAAGCTTATGCAATACCTCATATGTGCCAGGTATTATGCTAAATGCTTTTTACAATTTCATTTTATAATTGAAAAAACTGAAGCAAATAGAGATTGATGGGGTCACACAGCTACTCTTAGGCCAGATTTGAACTCAGGTCTTTGTGATTTGAAACCTAGTGCTCTAGCACTGTACCCCAAGTTGGCTTTAAAACCTTAATGATCATTAACGGCTGTCAATGTATAATAAGGATTCTCTGGGGAAGGTGGGTTAGGGCGTCCAGATCTATGATTTTCTTTTCAGTCTAAGCAAGTCCCAGTGTTGAAATTCCCTCCGCAGATACAGATCAGTAATTCTTTAATAGCTTTCAGTTTAGAGAATTGCCTGGATCTCTGAGAGATTCACTGATTTGTCCGTTGTCACGGCTGGCATTTGTTAAAGAAAAATTTGAATCTGGGTCTACCTGTCTCCATGACATCCAAGGCGATGCCCATGGCTACCATCTCCTGACCTTTCCCCCCTCCCAACCCCCTAGAGAAAATTGCAGTTTAGTTATTCTTCATGCTCAAAGAGGATAAAAGGAGATATGGGCTTGAATTAAAGCCAGAAAGATTTTATTGACCAATGAGCTACAGAAGGAGATTAGAGAATCTCTATCCTGGGAAATCTTTAAGAAAAAGAATAATGGACCATTCTCTGTCCTGAATGATTGAATATTGAATTGTCTGAAGTGGGGTCAAGGAGCATATCCTCCATGGATGTTTTTTTTTTCCCCCACCATTCTAGATGCGTGAACAAAAAGGTTTGTTTTACAAAATGCATTTATTCAAAATGTATTTGTAACCAAACTGTACCAGCCCCAAGATATAAAGATAGAGCCTTTTGGCAATTTCTGTCTCCCAGAAAAAAGAAGGCCCAAGAGTCATCTACATATTTCTCAATATTACCTATAGCATCCTTGAAAAGAAATTCAGAATGCTTCTTTCTCAGCCTGTAGTCATATGAAAGAATTTCTACAGTATTGAATTTAAAAAGTTACCGAATAATTCATAAGTCCCAACTCCCTCCCGTCGTGGACCCATACAGCAATTCCTCTTCTGATCTGGGATGAGGAAGCTTTACTCTCCAGAAGTAAAATGCTCAACATGTGAAGTAAATTATTGACTACCAGATATCTTGTTGCTTGGAACAACTTCGAAGGAAGAATTTGACTTCCATTGAATATTTTATTTACCTGCAATTCATCAAAGGATAAGGACCAGGCTAGAATTTACAGTCAACACATTGTTAAGTTTATTCCAGCTTGTTTTCAGTGGAGACGTGGTGGTGGTAGTGGGCAGAGGGAGCTACTGAAAGCAAAGATTACTAATCCTGCCCTCATGTAGCCTAAAGCCTAATAGGTGGATATAAGATACCCACAGATGGCTGGTATACATTAACGTATATTCTATTAGAGAGGAGCAAGCCAAGTCCTGTATAAGTTCTGAGGGGAAGAATATCAGTATTGAACAGGGGACTTTAGAGGAAATAGCATCTGAAGTGGGCAGGAAAAGATGGGCAGGGAAATAGAAGGGTTAGGAGGATGATCCAGATACAGGGAACATCTTCACCTTTTTAATATACCTTTTTAGAGCTGAAGTGGATTTTGGGGACCATCTCATTCATTTCCATTTTATAGAGAGGGAGATTCAGACTCATACACATTAAATGACTTGCAAAATGACATTAATTTCACACAGACAATAAAGTAACAGAATGGGAACTGAAGTCCCCATCTTCCACTTCCAAAACCAGTGCTTTTTTGTCTATACCTTAGTACCTCTCTATCCTTCATATCTTCAAAAAATCACAAGTAGGGAGCAGATAACAAAGCTTTAGACTAGTTCAATTCAACAGACATTTGTTAGATAAAAAAAAAGAAAGAAAAATGAAAGTCCCTGCCCTCAAAAAGCTTCTATTCTATTGGTGGGTGGGAGATACACCATGACAAAAGTTCAGGCTTAAGTGTAACTCATAGTCCATAGGTTTATGTGAAACAGGTCCCAATCTAATGGCTACTCCCCACATAAGGGGCAATCAGGTGGTGCTAAATCCTGAGTCAGGACTTGAGTTCAAGTGCAGACTCAGACACTCCCTAGCTATGTGACCCTGGAGAAATCACTTAACACTGCATGCCTCAGTTTCTTCATTTGTAAAATGGGCTGAGAAGGACAATTTTCAATACCTCAAATGGGGTCATGAAGAGTGGAACATGACTGAAAATGACTCTGCAACAAATCCCCCAAATATCCCTTTCTCTTTGACTTATTATACCCCCTACCTAAGTTTACAATCAGAAATCTTCAGGCTGTAGCTTTTGGCTAGGTTTCTGCAAATGTTAGGAAGCTCTAAAAAACTCAGGATAATAACGTCCAGAGCAGGTATAGAACTACCTTGATTCCATCCCACAGAGAATACCTTGTTTTGAATTGCAGTTATCTTAGAATTTAATTCCACCATGTTTTAAATGATTTTTTCCCTATTCATTTCTAGTCTTTCAAAAACAATCACATTTTTTTCTCTTTTTTTTTCTTTTAGGAATTGATTACTACAACAAGATGATAAATGACCTTTTAGCAAACAGCATCATACCCGTGGTAACTCTGTATCACTTTGATTTCCCCCAACCTTTAGAAGATCAAGGGGGCTGGAGAACTGGGGCGATTGTTGAAGTTTTTGACGCATATGCCCAATTTTGTTTTGGCACTTTTGGAGACCGGGTCAAACTGTGGATCACTATAAATGAGCCCAATATCCTTGCTCTGTTTGCTTATGAAAAAGGTAGTTTTCCTCCAGGTGTCCCTAACCCTGGAATCGGAGCCTATCAGGCAGCCCATAACATGATCAAAGCTCATGCCAAAGCCTGGCACAGTTATGATTCTTTGTTCAGAAAAAAGCAGAATGGTCAGGTGTCCATAGCATTGTTCTCCCCCTGGGTTGCGCCAGCCAATCCCGCATCTGTAGCTGACCAGGAAGCTGCAAAAAGGGCCATGGCCTTGGCCCTAGATTCATTTGCAAAACCTATATTTATCGATGGTGATTATCCCACTATCCTGAAGTCCCAGGTTGCCGCCGCCAGTAAAAAGCAAGGTTATCCATCGTCAAGACTCCCCGAGTTCACAGATGAAGAAAAGAAAATGATCAAAGGGACTGCTGATTTTTTTGCTGTCCAATATTACACAGCTAGCTTAGCAAAGCACCGAGAGAATTCAGAGGGAGAAGTGAATATTCTCAAGGATATAGAGGTTGAGGTATTCCCGGATCCATCGTGGCAGGTTCCACTTCAGGGCTCTTGGAACTACGTGGTACCGTGGGGCATTCGGAAACTCTTGAAATACATTAAGGTAACTATGTGCCCATTTGTATTCATTTGTATACATGCACCTACTCATACATACTTGGGCAATGGAGGTGTTGGAGCCAGAGGAAACCAGGTAGAGGGTTTTCTGACCCTTGTTGGGCAACCAAAGCTAAAAGCTAAATGGAGGTCATTGGGTTCTTGAAAGCAAAGATCAAACGTTCGATCTAATGGAGAGTTAGTTAGGAATGACCACCAGGTAGCGAGAAAGTGATCTGATCCAGTCTTTACCAAGTCAATCCAGCAAGAAGTCCTTAAGAGTCTACTGTGATAAAGGCACTGAATAAAATTGAGATAAACACAGAAAACCAGGTTATGGGTCTGGAAGGAAGCTCTTGTACAGTCTTTTCTTCCTCTGCAGGAGCTTTTTTGGTGGTTGAAGAATAGGGGAGATAAAGGAAAGTTTCCTTCAGGCAGGTACACATATTCTTACAATCATTTTCTTTTTTTTCTCTACTTTTAAATTATTATTAATACTTTTTATTTGCAAAACATATGTATGGGTAATTCTTCAACATTAACCCTTACAAAGCTTTCTGTTACAAATTTCCCCCCCTACTCCCCACCCTTCCCCTAGATGGCAGGATATTCCCTACATGCTAATTATGTTAAAATACTTAAGAAATCGAATATATGTATAGTTATTTCCACACATCATTTTTGTGCAGGAGAAATCATATCTACAAGAAAGAATAATCAGATAAAGGAAATACAATGCAAGCAAACATCAATAGAGAGCATGAAAATGATATGTTGTGGTCCACATTTCACATCCCTCTCTCTGGGTGTATATGGCTTTCTTCACTGAACAATTGGAACTGGTTTGAAGCATTTCATTGTTGAAGAGAGCCATTTCCATCAGAATTGATCGTCATATACTATTGTTGTTGCCGTGTATAATGATCTCCTGGTTCTGCTCACTTCACTCAGCATCAGTTCATGCAAGTCTCTCCAGGCCTCTCTGAAATCCTCCTGTTGGTCATTTCTTACAGAACAATAATATTCCATAACATTCATATACCATAATTTATTCAGCCACTCTCCAATTGATGGGCATCCATTCAGTTTCCAGTTTCTAGCCACTACAAAAAGAGCTGCCACAAACATTCTTGCACATCTGGGGCCCTTTCCTTCTTTTATGATTTCTTTGGGGTATAAGCCCAATAGAAACACTGCTGGGTCAAAGGGTATGCACAATTTTATAATTTTTTGAGCACAGCTCCAAATTGCTCTCCAGAATGGCTGTATCCATTCACAGCTCCACCAACAATGCATCAGTGTCCCAGCCTTCCCACATCCCCTCCAACACCTGTCATTATCCTTTCCTGTCATTTTAGTTAATCCTTACAATCATTTTCTAAGGGGATCATAAAAATATAGATTTCATAAGGACCAGACATGGACATGGAATGGATTTATTTTGAGCACCCCGGGTGCCTAACATGTAGCAAGTGTGTAGGAAAATGGAGTCCACCTGTGCAAATATTGCGGCCCAAATCCAAAGAGTTGTTGTGAATGACTTCCTGGATGCTGTGACTGTGAGCTTTGCAAGAATCAGACACCTTCCTCCATACGGGATGGCCCATCACATAGCTGCAATGAACATTTCAACTTGTCAGTCATCGGGACCCCCGCTGTGGGGTTACTGGGGATGCAGCTGCCGGCAGCACCGAGGGGTTAAGGAGTAGTTACAATAAGCAGATGCTGATGCAGGGAAGATATTTCAGTCTTCTCATTAAAGTCAGAGTCATTTCACTGTCTTCATGGATATTTGCACAATTTTGCTTTTCCATTGTTAGTCATAAAAGGTCAGCTTGTGGAAAATTAAGTTAATAGGGTCAGTGCGATTTGATGAAAACTAGTTTGGGGGTTGGAGATAAGAGAAGATAGAGGGTAATGCACCTGATTTTATGAGCTTTTTTTACATCTGTTCCGAATAAAACTTCTGCTCTCTTGTTCTAGGATACGTATAATAACCCTGTAATTTACATCACCGAGAATGGATTTCCCCAGGGTGACCCTGCTCCACTTGATGACACTCAACGCTGGGAGTATTTCAGACAGACAATACAGGAACTGTACAAAGGTACCATTTGAAATGATGAAAGATCAATTGTGCAAACTTAATATAATTTTCCTATGGGCCTATTTGCATTCAGCAAAGACCAATGATTTTTGAAGCTGAAATTCATGTAAATCAGGATAAAGCAAGGTGATTAGAAAGAAGTATTTAGGAAGTAGGAAGGTGAGTCACTTTAGTCTATCGTCAATCTCCCAGAAGAGAATCAAATAGAGAAGGAACACTTGTTGAAGTGATTTTATGAAGCTGATCCCAAAGGAGAGAAGAGCCACGGCCTTTGATTCCCCAAAGATTATCATTTACCAACTCATATATTTGTTTGCATATTTTAATAACCCACATGCCAAGACACAGCCTGACAGATAGACAAGGAAAAGGTCTTTTTAATTAAATATTAGAGCAGTAAGCTTCAGAGTGACACAATTGCCAATGAATATTTTTATTTAAAGGCATGGCCGATTAACTCAGGAAGGAACGGTTCTCGCTGTGTCAGAACTAGGTATTGTGTGTTAAAATATTAATGTCTTCTGATGATTAAATTCTCCTGAATTCTCTTCATTGGTAACCAGAGGTAAATGTGTTTTTAAGTGGGATTTTCCCTACTGCTCCCTTTAATTTATCCTTTCCTAGTTATCCTTCAAGGTTTTGGGGAGCGCTCAGTAGATCATTGATCATCGTGAACTTCGGTTTATGGAAGGAATGAAATAAATTGCCAAGAACATTTATTTTCTAGCATTTAGCATAGCGTCTGGTATATAGTAGGTGCTCAATACATACTTACTAATTAACACTGCCAGGGCTGGGCTAATTGGATTCCTCTACCTCTAGTCCTGCGCCACTTTTGGTGTTAATGAGGAACAAATATTTTATCACTATATAAAGTTATTTAATCAATCATATAAAGCCTTGCAAGTTTTCAATGCAAATAAAGGGGTTTGTTGAAGCACAAACTGGTCGTATTTTAGCAGGAGATAGTAATTCTGAAGGTTAACATTAAAAGTGAGTGATGTTACAGGTGATGTGGAGACGAGGAAAGGCTATAGAGGTACGGGAAGCAGGGAATGGGTGCCATTAAAAAAAAACATTAATTTCTCTAAAAGGAAGTGGATTCTAGTAGATAGAATCCTAAACTTAGAGTTAGGAAGAATGGGTTCCAAATCTACCTCAGATGCTTCTAGACAAGCCGTTCCCTGTATCCCACACAACTCCCTAGGATTTAGCTTTTTAAGTCATAAACCAGTCATTTTCTATAGTGTTGAAAGAAATTTCCCTACCAGGGGTCATTCAGTCTGAGGCCTGAGAGGAGGATGTTAATGGAAGACTTTTGTCTTGTAGGTCATAGGGTCTTTATTAACTGCTCTGTCCCAGTTTTGGCCTAGCCTCTGACTCAGGTGAGCAGTCACCTGGCTGTGAGGGACCACCTGGCTCTGTGACCTTGGCTAAGACACACATGTCCTGGTCCTGAGTTTCTCATCTGGAAAACGGGGGCGCACAGACTTGCTTCCCTTCACAAAGCTCCCTTAAGGCACAGCTGATGATCGTGATTGGCATGACTTCCATAAGTAAAAAGCACCAGGTGAACGATTAAAAATAATAACCAGCCAAATAAGACATTAGCAGGAGCACTGTAGGTGAGAGCCTAGCCAAAACCCAGGGAGTCAGCTGGATGATGGTTCTGTGATTTCCGTGAACAAATCATTCCCCCCATCATCTCATAGAAAGATGGGCTCCTAATGGCACTAGAGTTGAATCAATGATGTTCTCCTGGAGGTCTTGTCTCTCTCATTAGAGACAATTCCCCAGCACTTAGCAGAGCAGTAAAAAAGTAAGCTGATGTCTCCATTTCTTTGGGGGGAAAGGGGCAGAGAAGGAAGAAAAAATCCATTTTCTTTCTTAAAGACAAAGAAATCAGTTTGAGATGGTTACGCTCTCTGTTACATAAGTATATTGGAATAGTCTCTGAATGTCTAGACACAAAAAATTCACAAGTGGGAGGATGGAAGATCACCTTCAAGTTATTGTCCTCGGCACCTGTTCCTTCTTCACAAATGCAACCCTGTCCTTTTTCCAAATTGTTTTCCCCGAGTTGGAGTGAGCGTGATGTTTTCCCTACTAGGTGTGGATCTCGGCGTTTTGTTTTACCCTCCTAGAGGGGGGAAACGTTGTTGAAACAACACGGGTCTCATTAAATGTATGGCTTCATGAGGAAGCTCGCCACGGATGGCATAATGTTGGCTCTTTGGCTATTTCCAGCAGGAGTTCTGTTGAGAAGGGAGTAGCAATGTCCCACTCCATTATTATTGTTGAAAGGGTTGCCAGACTGGATAAAAAGTCAAAATGTTGGCAGTAGAAGCAATAATCTGGCAAGTGGGTGCCTGGGATAGCTTTGTCATGTGAGTATTTGGCCTGTTTTTGACAATAGCTGGTATTGCTAAGTCTTTAAGTTCCTCTAAAAAAAGATCCTAATACTCTTATCTTTTTTTAAACCCTACACTGATCCTTGATTCTCTTGGGGGATTTATATGGATCTGTACACCATTATGAGGTGAAGTTGTTGAGACTGGGCCAGGATTTTATTTTATTTTTTTGTCACTGGAAAGTAGTGACTCTTTTTCTGGGGGTGGAAATTACTTGGAAGATGATCTGGACCCAAGGGGAGATTAAAAAGATTGGGGAGAACCAAGAGACTCCTCTAGAGACATCTCTGTACCAACTTGAATATCATACTTAGAGAATAAGTGTAGATGTCCTTGTTTTTAGTTCAAATTGTCTCCTTGCTGTATCAAAGGGGGGGGGGGGTAGAAGGAGAAGGGAGAGAAACATACCAGAAAAATAATTTGGAATTTCCCTTTCCTCTGCTGCTCTCTTCTATCCCTTCCAATAATTGAGCCCAGTCTCTGCAGAAAATGATTCACACATTTAGATAAATATATTAAAAATGGAGAGGATACCTCAATACATTAGGATAATATGGGATGATGTTATAGCATAAAGAGGATTTGAAGCTAGTTAGCCCTTGGTGGAAATAATTAGGTCTGAAAGTGACTATAGGAAGACAGCATCCATCCTAAATGGGCTCATAAGTTTCAACAGTTATTTGGATATGAATTGGGCAAGGGGGGCATCTGATCAGTAAAAAGTACCTCTAATTCTAGTTGAAGGTTTTCTCCGGGAAATTCTTCAGCAGAAATTGGATCCAGATATTTTGATTTTTTTTTTTTTTTGCTTAGGCAATTGGGGTTAAGTGACTTGCCCAGGGTCACACAGCTAGGGAATGTTAAGTGTCTGAGACCAGATTTGAATTCAGGTCCTCCTGACTTCAGGGCTGGGGCTCCATCCACTGCGCCTCCTAGCCAATTACTTTGAATTCTTGATGCTGGAATGCAATCCCTATACGAGATCACCTTTCTGGGTCAAAAATGGGGATAATAATAGGACTGTATGTAAGGGCTATGGGCTTATTTATCTGTGTGTCCCTCAGCCCTTAGCATTGGGTTTCATGCTTAGTAATTGTATAGTCCATGTCCATTGAATTAAATTGACTTGTAAGTGTGTCGTGGCCATCTGCTATGGCAGGTCAGAATGCTAGACTTGGAGATCTAAGAAACCCACTCAAATCCTGCCCAAAACTTGTTAGTCATGTGACTCTGGGCAAATCACTTCTTTTATTGGAGCCTTCTTTTCTTATGGACAATGGGAAAGCTCATCTCACTGGTGGTACAAAAGAGGGACCAAAGAGACAATGTGTTCAATGTACTTTGCAAACCTTAGAGCAATGACCAGTTATTATCATCTGAGTAGCTTGATGGAGTATTTATTTAACTGTCCTAGAAGTCATGAAAACCTGATTTTAAGTCTTGCCTCTTTTACACGAGGGCTGTGGGACACTGGACAAGTCATTTAAACTCAAGGCAACTCCCAAGGACAGAGTTGCTTGGAAAGTATTGACCTGCCTTGGTAAATAGAGTTTCCTTATCTGGGAGCTCCTATGCAAATGAAAATCACAAATTCAGATCCTCTCTTTATATCATCATCATCATTATCACCAATTGTTATCAAGTTTCGAACCCAAGAAATGTCAGTAGGTGAATCATATCTAGAAGAAATTAAAATAAAGAGCTTGCTGGAAAGACCATTTTCCTTTCCCCAAGAATATTTTCCACACTAGCAACAAAAGCCTGATTTTAGCAACTTTGTGTGCCAACCCAGCTAGCTTCCCAGGCCAGTGCCATGCCTGAGCTAGCACAGCGGTCTATGATTGCAGGGAAGGTTTGTTAATGACCAGCTTTGGACTTTTAATGACAAAACCCCACAGCAAGATGTCATCGCTGTTATTGAAGACTTCACTGAGACTGTTGAAGCTGATACCTTGCAACAAGAAGGTTGTAAATCTTAGAGGCTCGATTCTCTACCATGACAAGATGCTGAGAAAAAAAAATTATGCTTCTTTTTGGCTGTACTCCTGCTTCCATCCTGGCCCCCTGGATTTCCCATGCAAGAAGGGAAAGCACATTGCTGCTGGTTAGCTCCCTAGTCTGATTCCAGGTCACAAACAACCTAGTGCATTTAACTGGGTAAATTGTGTTAAACAACTGTAACCTCCAAACGAACATTAAACATAAAACAAAACAACATCAGGGACAAACCTCCAATCTAAAGAAAGATCTCAGACGATAACATATTCAACATTCAGAAAACTGCAGCAGAAATCCAGAACTGAAAGCCAATTGCCGGTTGGAGATGCCCTCTGTGGCCCCAATCGTATTATTTTTAAGGGGATTTTGAAAAATGGGTCTTGTAAATATATATTTTGTACATATATTTGCCATTTTAGAGTCTGTCTCTTCCACTCCATCACCTCCTATCCCCAACAACCATTAAAGAGCAAGTCTGCCCTCATGATCTGAGCTTTCTTGAGCATCCTGAGGCAGGATGATGAGCTTGCATTGCATAGTCCCCTTTGCTAAGAGGCAATTTGGAACAGTGAAAAGGGCTGTCCGTTTGGGAGTTAGAGAGGACAGCTTTCTTCTCCAAAATACACACTATGAGTGATTTTGGAGGAGTATCTCCAGGTTTCTGTTTCAGTTTTCCAGTGTTCAAAAGCAGGGGTTTGGTTTAGGTGCCTTCTAGCTCTCAATCTAGAATATGAGAATGTTAAGGCTGGAGAAAACATCTGAGGAAATGTATTTCATCCTTCTTTTATAGATAAGAAAATCTAAGCAGTTGTGAAGCTCAAAATAACATTTTTAAATACCTAAAGTAAGATATGTAGGATTATAAAGGAAGCCGATTACAACAAAACACAGACTATTAAATCAAACAAAAAAAAATCAAAATCAACCTATCAAAATTAAAATCAAACTCAAACTATTAAAAGCATACCCAGAAAAAATAAATTCATTGGTCCCAGATTAAGGACCCCTGGTAGAGGAACTGAATGAGTATCCATAAATCACAACACTTCTGGTTTGTGATAAACCAAGTCCCTTTTTCCATTGTGCTTCAGTGCCTGTAAAAATGGGCACATGTACCTTTGTGAAAGCAGAGAATAGCTAATTTCCATGGTCTTTAGCTGTTCCCTGCATCTGTAAGCAAGCAGACTCCTGGCTGCATTGATAGACTTTAGCCAATTCTCTTTTCTATGGGTGTCTGTCAGTCAGGGACTTTGGAAGTTTAAACAATTATTGCTAGGAATGAGGAAGAAAGAAAATATAGCTTAACATGGGGTAGGGGGTACAAAAGCATCTAGGGGGAAAGAAGTGCAATTAGACCTAGGGAGGACATAGTCTAAGTGATCCTGAGCACTGCACTTGTTCTCAACATGACAAGTAATCAGGGAGTGTCTGATTGTTATGATGTTCCCAGGCCAGAAGATCCCTAAAGTATCAATTTTCTTTTTCTGAGAGCAAATAATAAAAGTTACACAGCAAACTAGTGAGATTCCCCTTTTGATATTGAACCTGATATGAGGAGACCAAGCAAGAAGTCTAAAGGATTTTTTTTAATCTCAAGATGCAACTGTTCATTGACCAAAGATGTCAAGGACAAGATTTACTAGCATATTTTGTTATAATTGTTTACCATTTCCCAGGCTACGATATAAACTTTGAGGCATCGGGATTAATTAATGGGGGAATTAATTAATCAACTAATTAATTAATGGCTTAGCTGAATTGTTTTCTGAAACCATCTATAATTATGATCTCTACCTTTGTGTATACATTGTCACACATCTCTATACCTAGCATGAATCTGTCCAGAGGCAGTTCAGGAGAGAGAAAGTTGGGATTAGATCCAAGATGACTCGGCTTCAGATTTTTGCTTTGACTCCAACTGTATAACCCCGAGAAAGGCACTTAACCTTTATATGTTTCAGTTTCTTCATCTGTAAAATGAGACAATTGGATTAGATGGCCTCCCTGAGAGACTCTTTCAGTTTTAAATTAATGATCTTATGATAAGCTTTTGGGGTATGGGGGGCATGGATCCTTCCCACATGTGTTACCAGAAATGTGGACAATTTACCTACCTGAGTAAAGAATTTTGCTCTGCTCTTAAAAAAGACGATGATTTCATTTCCAAATCATTTTTAAGGTCAAGAAATAGTTAAGTGTTTCCTTCTTTGCTGGAACACATTGAAAATGAATAGCACTCTTCATCTATGAAGCAAGTTATCACTTGGAGTTTGTTGGGTCAAAAGGGTCACCTCAGACACAAGTTAAACAAAGTCACTATAGATCACATAAAATCTCTGACAGGAAATTTAATGCATCGAATCAGCTCCAAGTATTAGTGTAAAATCCCCAGCCGAACAACTCTTGGCCAGTTACCATCACGAGTAGTAAAATCACATTTCAAAACACGGTCAGATGAAGCACTGCCTAATCTATCAAGTTTTAAGGCATTTAAATATGACCATCAAATACCTTCTCTATAAAGTGTGTTCCGTCATTCTGTTCACCGAGTAGTAATTTTAACTTTTTCTTAAATGTGACTTTATCATTAACCTTTTGTTCGAGTTATATCAGATTGAAGGGCTCACAGTCCGTGGCAATTCCCAAATTAGACTTGTCCAAAGTTCGTCCTGAACCTTTCTTTGGGAAGTTTGTGACTTGGTTGTTCTGTTGAGCATTTTTGTGATCCTAGGACCTGTTCTTAGCAGACCTCCTTTTTTATTCCCTCCCATTTTTACCTTCCTAGTGCCCACTCCTTTACACAAGAGAGAGATATCAGTCTGGGAAGGAAGCTAAAGTCAGTCCCCACTAAAATAAAAATTGATTTGTTCAAGTTTGTCCCAAAAAGTGGTCTGAGCAGATAAAGGAACAGTTTCGTGACTTTGAAAAGTGAAACTCCAGCAAGGCATCCTATATGAGGGGCTAAAGTTTAGTCTCATGGGAATGTGGGGTTTACTATTTATGGAGTTTAACTGAATTGAATAAACATTTATTAAACACCTACAATGTAATAAGAATTGAGCTAGACCCAAGGGGGGACTGTAAAAATAAAAACAAAAGCCCCTCTTCTCAAGGAGCTTTTATTCTACTGGGTAAAAATGACCTAAACCAGATAAATAAATACCAAATGTCTATAAAGTAAGGACAAATAACTCGGGGAGAGTGTAGAAAAAGCATACAGTGGAGAACCTAGACCAAAGTTTCCTAATCATCAATGCCTTTGGCAGATTAATGAAGTTTGGGGATCCCTTTTCAGAATAATATTTTTAAATCCCTAAAATGCATGAGATGTACATCGACATGTAACAAATATAATATTAAAAAGAAAGCACCTGCCACGCCTATATGATCAAATGTTTAAAGACGTTTTTCCCCTCCTTTTTTAGCATCAAAGAACTGAAAACAAAGTAGATGCTTGCTGATTGAGAAATGGCTAAAAAAATTGGCATTTAAATATAATGAATCTAATTTATTTATAAGAGATGATGAATATAGAGAAGTATTGGAAAACATTTGAACTGATGGAAAGTGAAATAAAAAGAACTAGGAAAAACATATATCTACATATCAATATCTATATCTATAGATATCTATGTTGAGTACCATGAAGTGAGTGAAAAGAACAATAACGACAACACTTTAAAGTGAATACTGTAAAATTATAATAACCAAGTTTGACCTTATACAAGTTGATTAGATACTTCTTCCATTTCTTTGCAAAAGTAGTGGAATATGAGTATGGGACACTGAATAGAATGATAGTTCTATTTTTTAATTTTTAAAAATGTTTATATTCCATAAAATATTCCCAAATTGCATGTAAAGTATTTAATATTCATTGAAAATTTTTTTGAGTTCCCAATTTCTTTCTCCCTCCCTTCTCTCCTCTATTTCTTGATAAGGCCAGCAAAATAATCATTATACATATGAAACCATGCAAAACATATTGTCATATTAGTCATATTGCAAAAGAACACACACACACTCCACTCAAGAAAAATAAAGTAAAAAAACTTTGCTTCAGTTTGCAGTAGATCTATTTTTTATGTCTTAGTTTGGATGTACTGTTATTTCAAATTCTTTGTCATAGGAATGGCTTTCAGGAGGATAGAAGAATATGTTGGGAAACAAAAGATAGCAATATAAAATTTTTTAAATCCATGTCATTTGCTGTTTGTTTCTGAGTAAAATCATTTCAAAGCCTGAAAAAGGAAGTATCAGTAGTTCTATGTTCATTGTTTTCAGAGATTAGCTTATTATTCTATATGCAAGGATTTAAATGCTCTCAGAATATATATTTAAAAGCAGTTCAGAACCATGGATAGATTGTTGGACTCGAAGTTTGGAAGGCTAAAGTTCAAATGTCTATGAATCTGAAAAAGTCATTTTGACTCAGTGCCACAGGAAACTCTTTAAGATGAAAAACAGTGTCACAGAGAAGTTGCAAACTTGTGAGGGTGGAAGGAATTTCTA
>JAJPUD010013837.1:0-42738 GCA_023553655.1 Myrmecobius fasciatus | reverse complement strand
TTGAAGGAAGGAAGGAAGGAAGGAAGGAAGGAAGGAAGGAAGGAAGGAAGGAAGGAAGGAAGGAAGGAAGGAAGGAAGAAATGAAAAAGGAAAGAAAGAGAGAGGGAAAAAAAGAAAGGAAAAGAGAGAAAGAAAAAAAAAAGGAAGTGAAAATGGTGGTTGTGGGGGAGAAAACAAAGGAAAACTCTCCTTAGATGAGATTTACTGGGATTGGAAAGGAACTGGTATAGTAGTAAAGTAGAAAGCTTGATGAAGATATCATCCAGAGAATAACTGTGCCATTGACTATGACCTTGAGCAGGTCCCTCACTGTCCCTTTCTGAATCTCAGTTTTCTCACCTTAAAAATGAAGAGATTTGGACCTTAAGGATTCTTTCTGCCTCTAAAATAATAATTGAAAGAGATCTAAAATTTAAATAGTTGTAAACCAGAGGTCAGCTTAAAGGCTGACTAATTTCACTTCATGAAAAAGAGAACTCTATTTCTCCTACCATATTTGTGTATGGCACAATGGAGCAAAGACTTCTACTACACTCTTTTGGCTCTATAACCTAAGGCTATAACTCAAGCTAATACGGTCGATGGCAGAGATACTGGTAGGTTTGTGTCACTCCAGCTGCAGAGCTAGAAACAAGCTCAACTTCAGATGGAAAACTGCAGATTGCTCTAGTTTTTTTCCATCACCATTCAAATACTCAATGGAAACATCTTGTTTTGCTTTTAGAGAGACTATAAGAGGCAGAAAACCTGAATTCAAATTCCATTTCTGACTTTAAACTAGATAGGTGGCTGATTATAGGCAAGGTTCAGTTTTTCCATCTGTAAAATTACCCCCCCCTCCCCGCCAGAGCTATTTTGTGAAAATTACAGGTCTTGGTATGAAGGTGAGCTAATGCCCAATTTTCAGGATCATGAGATTCAGAACTGGCAGAGAATTTAGGGATTATTTAGTCCAAGTCTTTCATTTTATAGATGGAGGAGTTCACCCCAAAGGTGAAGTGATTTCATCTAGAAACAAGCACAGCCAGGCTTCCAACCTGAGTTTGCTGACTTCAAATCCATCTGGAGACATTCATGTTAAGCATAGAGTGATGTGAGCTCTTTCTTGGCTCTCAAGAGAGATAATTGGGTTTAATAATTAAGAAGAGTGGGATAGAATAAAATGAAATGAAATTTTCTAATTTTTATTTACATGTATATTTATCAATATTTTTATAGAAATTAGATAATTTAGTCATTTTTCAGTTGTGTCCATCTCTTCATGATCCCATTTGTTTTATTCTTGGCAAAGATGTTAGGGCGATTTGCCATTTTCTTCTCCAACTCATTTTACACATAAAAGGAAACTGAGACAACTTACTTGTCCAGGGTCACACAGCTATTAAGTGTCCTAGGTCAGATTTGAATTCAGAAAAAATAAGTCTTCCTTACTCCAGGGTTGGTGTTCTATCTAATGTGCCACCTAGCTGCCCCAAGAACTAACTTATACATTGTGTGACCCCTTAGCAAGTTCTTTCATTATCCACTTAATTTTAGCGGAATACCCTATGAAGAAAGTATCATTACAGATCAGCAATTTAGGATTTTAGACAGTTGGTTAGAGGGCAGGGGAAGAAGGGACGTGTTAAAGGGTCGCCCAGTTAATACAAAAAGGATCGGGACTGGAATTCCAATCTTCTTGATGCAGCTCTATTCATTCATTATACCATCTGGCCCAAATTACTAAGAAATAATCCATTTTAATTTAAAAATAAAAACAAATACCTTCAAACAAGTGCTTACTAATAGAAATGTGTGACAGCAGCAAGCAACTAACAGACAAACTTATTTTTTTCTTCACTCTGAACAGAATCCAACCCTTCTCCTTAACCTAAGGCCCATTTTTCCTTAGTTGGCCATTGTCCTCTAACATTAGGCACATGACCATGGATTTAAGATCACAAACTGAAGGCTGGAAGTAAGTGGCATTTTTCACAGAGCATATAAGCAGTATAAGATCAAAACTTGAGAGCCAGAAGGCATCCTCAGAGGTCACTTAGTCCGCATTTTAGAGGATTGTGAATGGAGTTGTGACTGTATTATGATAGGGTTTTCCCAGGTGAGGAAACTCCCTCTACCAGTACAGATAAGAACCTTCCTTGCAAATTATATCCTTAGAATGTCTATAATATTGTAACTGGCCTACCATGATAAGTGGCAACTAAGCCATGCAGTGGATATAGCACCAGGTCTGGAGTCAGGAAGGTGAGTTCAATGAATTCAAATCTGATCTTAGACACTTATAGCTGTGTGATCCTGGGCTAGTCACTTAACCCTGTTTGCCTCAGCTTCCTCGTCTGTAAAATAAGCTGGAGAAGGAAATGGCAAACCACTCCAGTTTCTCTGCCAAGAAAATCCATATGGGATCTACTAAAAGTTGGATACGACTGGACAACAGCAACATCTTTCACAGGACCAAAGAGCTTGTTGGACCAAAGCTGGAATCAGATTCCCAACTCCAAGACCAAATCTGAGATAATAATATAAAGCTCTTTAAGAACTGAAAAGCTCTTTATACATATTATCTCCCCTTCCTCTTCAGAACTACTCAGTAGTGTGGGGTAGTGTAATTATTATCCTTATTTTGCAAAATAAGGAAAATGAGGCTGGGAACTCAATGACTTGCTCAGGGACACTAGCACTTGCCTGGGTAAAATTTAAACTCCGGTTTTGCTGACTCGCAGTCTAAAACTCTATTCACAATACTATCTAGCTACTTTTTCGCTAGCTCTCTTTCTACTAAGCTGAGTTGCTTGTCTTTTCCAAGCCATCCTTGCCCCTCATTTACGATCAAGGAAATTGAGTCCCAGGAAGCTGAAGGTACTTTTTCACAATCTGATCACTGGTAACTAACAGGGCTTAGCTTCACGCACCACTGCACATCCCTGCCTCCCTGCCTTTCATTATCAAACCCAAACTTTACCCCTGTTTTTAAAACTGCCTTTTCGTTGTGCAGAGTACCGGCGGGGGAGTGAGAAAAACAAATGTCTTTTGAATGACGATAGATGAAAAGAGAGAGAAAACAGACGCGGGGAGGGCCCGCTAATGATTAACTGGAATGGCAAGATCGATGGGCTCGAGCGCTTTATAAGGCCCGCGGTCGGGGATCCGGGCATAAGCTTCGGAGATCCACTGAAATCTTCTCGTAGAACCTTCTCTAGCATCTCTCTCGGTAATGACTGAAGTCTTGGCCCCGAGGTGCTGCCCTCGCCGCCGCCCGCTGCTCCCCGTGGTCCTGCTCGCCTTCCAGCTGCACGTGTTGTCCGCGGCCGTGGTGTCCCCGAAGCCCCTGCACTGTGCCCCCTGCACTCCTGAGAGGCTGGCCCTCTGCCCGGCCGTGCCTTCCAACTGTCCTGAACTCGCTCGCCAGCCCGGCTGTGGCTGCTGCCAGACGTGCGCCTTGCAGTTGGGCGATGCGTGCGGCGTGTACACGGCACGTTGCGGTCAAGGGCTGAGCTGTCGGGCTCGCCCAGGGGAACCCCGGCCCCTGCATGCGCTCACTCGGGGACAGGGTGCCTGCATACGCACTGCTGATGTGGAACCAGCCCCCAGCTCCGAATCTGCAGGTAAAACTACCTCTTCATCCCCTCCTCTTTGGAGGAAACTCAGAATAGTTCCCTCCCATGTCTTGCACCTTAAATCCCAACTTTTCTGTATCTCCTTTCCTGTATCCCCACGTCGAGCATCCCCACTTTCCCTGCATTTCCAATGCCCTGAAACTCTCCATGTTTCGAATCTCCACGATTCTCCACAAACCTGCATTTCTATAATCCCTGCATCCCCACATTTGCAGAATCTCCACAGGCTCTGTGTGTCTGCACAGGCCCTGACATCTCCATGTAAGATATCTAAAACTGATGGGACTATTGGGAAGGTCAAGAACGGTGGAAACAGTTTATGGACTGGAAAATGGGGAAAGTGAACAGGGACTTTATCAAGAACATGGGAGGATGCATTCGATTTTGAAAATACCTAGGATGTGAATATATCCTGCAAAACCCACATCAAATGCGGCTGGAATTTGCTTTGTATATGTGTGGGGTGGTTACATTATGTGCTCAGCAGATGTTTATAGTACATAATGTGAGAGTTTAGGCTTATATCTCACTTCCATTCCTGTGCCATATAAAAGAGGTCTGGGGTGTTTATGTTGCACCTTTTTTCCTGAGACCTTGACAATTGGATTCTTTACTTACTTAAGAAGCAATTTATTTGTAGTGGAGAGTGAAGGAAATGCCTCCTCCTTGCCCCTTCACTTCATATCTCCCCATCTGGGCTTGATTCACATCCTGTGTAATTCTTGGAGAAATCCCATAATTAAACTCAATAAAGAATCTGAGCCAGGGCTTATGGCTTGTCTCTAAAAGTCACTCTACTCTTTTACAGGTGGAACAAGTCACTACTTAGATTTTATTCTGGTACACAAAGTGGTAAAATACAGAGAACCACAGCATCATCAATAGAAAGCTTAGAAGGGACCCATCTAATTCATTCCTTTGAGTTTACATGGACAGTAAGCATCACAGACAAGATTTGAACCCAGGGCCTCTGATTCCAAAGCCAGTGTTTCCTCCACTGCTTGTTTTTTTGAGGGGAGAGAAGAGGGTATACAGGGTGTTCATCTAGGAAAGTTAAATTAATTAAAGGTGAGGCAAATATCTGAAATGATACCTGGAGATAGCCTATTTACATGCCATTACATTGTGTTGAAATAAATCACTGAGGTGGTTTATTTCAATTGTGTTGAAATAAACCACTGAATTCTATCTGCAAGACATCTAATGATTTAGCTTGTGCCTGACCTATTTGGCTCTTTTCCGTTCTTTGGCTCCCAGAAATTCCTGAAGAAAATCACTGATTTTGAACAAAACATTAAGCAATGGAATGTGGGGAGAACACCCAGCAAAAAGAAAATGAACTTAGCTTCTAGTGGCAGCTCTTCTGGGAGTAGCTTTTGCATAACCACATTGGACTTCCATTTTCTCATCTAGGATGGGCTTCGATTAAGCAATTTTCCTAAAGTCTTGCTAGCTCTCCCACAACACTGGCAGCCCTCACACTAAATCAAAAAGAGAGATGAAGCAATTATCTAGATATTTCAAATGAGGTGTGAGGGTTGGGCAGAGCATCAGCATTCATAGTATTGTTATAACTCAATTGGCTAAAATTGTCTAGGTTATTAAAAAGTAGAAAATAACTTTTGGAAAGAAAAAAAAAGGGAAGTCCCCTAAAAACCAAGCTCAACTCCCTTCATATTATATATAAAGAATTTGAGACTGACAAAACCATCGTTTATTAACCATAATCATATAGGTGGAAAGTATATGTGTATAGAGGTATGTGGGGTGGATTTTCCCATTGCTTTGGGCAAGACCCCACTTCTTTCCACAACAGTATATCTTAGTTCACTTCTCTCTGCATGGGAAAGAGGGGAGAATTAGCTCATAAGTCCATCCACAAATAGATGTGGGATCATAGAAACATAGTATATTGCAAGGGATCTGGGAGATCATGGCTAATTCATGAGTCTCTTTTCAAAATGACTCTCACAAGACCACCTCTACTACAGTGCTAGTCTCCTCAGCAATCATTGTACATAAAAATGACTTGTTATGATTCTCTCTATAGCAGTCCAATCCTGGTTTATTTCCCAAGGAACAATTGCCTGAGATGGAAGAGAGGGTGGAGGATCAGGATTTTTTAAAAAGTGTTTTTACAAAGAGCTATTGTTTTTGTTTTCTACATCTTATTAGTTATTTATTAGAAACAAATCATTTCCTTCTAAAGATACCAGATGAGCAGGAAGTTCAGTTATAACCCACTTTTAAAAATTTCATGTAGATAAATCCGCATTAAAATGTGGGTGCTTGTTTTATTCCCTAAATTAAAAATAAAATAAATTAAAATTTAAAAAAGAATGTGAGAATATGCAATGTAGTTAGACCTTTTCTACAGTCTGTTTTTGGAGAAAAAATTTAAAAAGCACTATAAACTACATCATACATGACCATGATGATCTTTTAAAAAGTATATGAAAAGATGAATCAAAGATTCAATTAAACATTTGCATTTAATTTTGTAGATGCTAAGGACCCTTCAGTTCCTGAAAACACACCACCAGACAGTGCAGAAATGACACAGGAGCAACTTTTGGATAATTTTCACTTGATCTTTCCCCCGACTGAAGAAAGACCCATCCTTTGGAATGCCATCAGCACTTATGAAAATATCAAATCCAAGAAAATCTCTGACATAAAGAAATGGAAGGTAATAGACCATTGGAAGCACTTCCTTGAATCATTGTCCCAGACATAAGCGTCTTAAAATTTGTTTTTCCTTCTCACAGATCTGGATCTCTTTTCTTTAAAACACTCACCTTCCTTTTCCACAATTGAATGTACTTGAGGACCTAGGTGAATTTAGCCAGCTGGAAGGTATCTTAGGGACAATCTAATCTCATTTTTCTGTAGATGAGTAAACAGAGTGAAACATTGAATGATTTGAAAATTTTTTTTAACGTTTTCAGTTTATATACTAAATTAATCATTAACTCAAAGGTTTATATTTTTTCCTAATTAAGCAATGAAGACATTTGATTTTTTCCTATTTTTTGTTACTAAACTATAGTCAAAAAGAAAAAGAAAAAATCTAGAATTTAAAATCTTAGAAAACTGCCAGGATCCTGGAAAAATGTAAGCAATTTGCTTATGATCAAGATTAGAGAGAGAGAGAGAGAGAGAGGTATATATGTGTGTGCATCTTTCTACCCAAGAGTTCTATTGCAAAGTATTATGAGAACTACTTTTAAAAAATGGAAACCATGCTTGTTAATATAGAATCATGTATGCAAATTTAGGGAAAGCACCTGCAGAATTTAGCAACTAGAAGGCATTTACTATTAAACAAAACAAAACAAAACATACTTTTAAAATCACCACATGAGGGCGCCAAAGAATAGGAAGTGGCATTTTAAAAACTTGTCCACTGGAAAGGAGTTCTTTGTGTTTTGACTGGATATTGACATGTAAAATGCAACTGCTATATGAACAATACCTGGATAATTTCTTCATCTGTTCTCTTTTGGCTCATATAATTCATGTATTTTCCAAGTATGCTTCTATCTCTATATGACTGGATATTTAGAGAAGCCTCAGTTCCCTTTTCTGCATAACAGTATGATCTCTAAGACCATTGCTAGCTGCTCGAAGTCATGGTTTAATTATACTGTTACCTTTTTTATTTTTTTCAGTGTCTGTTATGAGAGATAACTTATGTTTTCTAGGTCAAAGGCCAATATGTAACAGAAAAAGTCAAGCCCACTTAGGTTATAATCTCAGTTTAAAATAAAGCTTGTCTCGAGTCAGAAAAGACAAAGTCCATCAGAGAGGGAGGATATAGATCTTTATGTTTTTGGCAGGGAAGGTTGCCATCTCTGGTTCCATTGTGAGTATACTCTTATACTTATATCAATAATCGTAAAGCCATTTTTACCTTCACTTACCCTCCTTTGACATTATTCTTTCAGGAACCATGTCAAAGAGAACTCTACAAGGTGCTGGACAGATTAGCCCAAGCCCAGCAGAAGGGAGGAGAAGAAATTTACAAGTTTTATCTTCCTAATTGCAATAAGAATGGATTTTATCACAGCAAACAGGTATGTGATATTCAACTCATAGCAAAAGCTTGAAAGTATCCTTCCTTAAAAAGAATGATAAGCTGGGGCAGCTAGGTGGCGCAGTGGATAGAGCACTAGCCCTGAAGTCAGGAGGACCTGAGTTCAATCTGGTCTCAGACATTTAACATTCCCTAGCTGTGTGACCCTGGGCAAGTCACTTAACCCTAATTGCCTCAGCAAAAAGCAAAAAAAAAAAAAAAAAAGAGTGATAAGCTTCTCTCAATTCCCATTGTGATCTGACTTTTATTCTTAAATAGTACCTAAAATATATCTCAAGGAATCAAAAATGCATGCTTTCAAAAATGTCCCTCTGAACATAAAATGGATATGGTAAATCAACCACCCATCCTGAAATATGATCTAATCTTAATGAGAAATGGAACTGGAATTGTATCTATGTAGGGAACACCTGTTTTAAGGCAAATTTTAATCCATCTTGGTGACAGTGATCATGTCATCTAATTTCTGGGGGCCTTAGTTTCCTGACATGTAAAATGAATATTTTGGATTAGATAGCCTCTATAGTGCCTTTCAGATCTAGATCTCTTCTATGTCTATAACATAAAAAATTCAAAATTGGTGCATAAAGCTAAATAACTTGCCCAGTGTTTCATAACTTCAGATCCAGAATCCGAACTCAAATTACCCTGTTTCCAAACCGAGCACCTTATTATTGATTCTACTATTTTACCTATGCATGATATAATAATAATAATAAACAAAAATAGCTTTTATAGTTGAATAGAATTTTATTTGGAGATACAAAAACTAACTAAGATAGAACAGAAATAAATACCTTTCCAGAGAGGAAAGTGAATATTAACATTTATGGAAATAAAAATTCAATATTTATTTTGTCACTTATGCAAACATACACATTCGGGAATTTTATTGGGGGGAAAAAATCCAGACGCCACTTCATCCAGCAAGTAATAAATTACTTAAAGTCTGCTATGTACTTTATTGGATTTATGAAATCTGGATTTTATTTCTGCACTTTGCCAAATGACAAACTGCTAGACAACAAAACAGTTACACAGTCTATTTGACTTTCCTCATCAACAGAGTAGAATATATCTGCCCCAGGGGAATGACAGCCAGTCAGCCCACTGAGGCACTTGAAAGTCTTGGTATTTTTTGCCTTGAGACACAATGAAACCTGGACAAAAATTTCAGCAATCCATGTAACATAGCTGGTCCCATACCCATCTCAGAAGCTATCACATCTTCCTAGGTCTCCTGGTCCTTACTGCTGACAATGTCCTTTGTGCCAAGTTATTGGCACAATGATATAAAATTTAACAACTATTTATCAAGTGTTTATTATGTGCAAGGCCCTAGATTGGGTAATTCAGAGGATGCAGAAAAATAAATCATGAATCCTGCCTTCATGGACCTCAAAGGAAGCAGGAGACACCAAATCTGCACACAGATAACGAGAATGCAAAGCAGGAGGCAAACAAATAGAGCTAAAACTGTAGGAAGGGAAGGTTAAGCTGGTGGGATTTTGAATAAGGGAACATGTTTGGAGAATGGTAAATAATCCATTTTATCTAGAAACCAAGGTGTACAAAGTCATTAGATTACATATCAGAATGTAGACTAAATGCAATTTTTTCTTTATCTTCAGAGGATTTGAAAATATGTCATTCCAATTCCTTATGGTGCTATCACATACTGCCACCATATGTAGAACTATATAGTGATGACTCTTATTATGAGAATATAGAGAGTTAGCAAGAACACCAACGATACTGACCTTCCTGGGTCCTTACCCCAGTCTCCACACCCAAGCCAAGAGGAGCCACTGCTATCTAGGAAATAGATATATTTTTAGTTTCTAGCTGGAATTCAGAATAGATTTTATTTAACTGAAGTAAAGAAATAGATTAATACATTACTTAAACTCAGCAAACATTTTGTTTTGCACCTAGTATAAAAGCTTGTCTGCAGGCCAGGAATTTGGAGATTGTGATGTGTCTGTCCAGTGTTTTCAATGGTTATTAAGTGTTCTTGACCAGGTCACTAAAACATATTGGAGTCATAATTACAATGACCATATTTTATTAATCCCACATTGGTTTTTGACAGAGAAAATTCTTTTATGTATATGATTTGGATCTGTAGTGATAAAGCTGTCATCCCTTATGGAAACTTATATTCACATAAAAAACATGACAGAAAGTCTTAGAGTTCCTACTTTAGAGGTTTACCTCACTGCCATCAATAAATATGTTGTTTTTTGAATCTTGTTCTAGTGTGAGACTTCTCTAGAAGGAGATCCTGTCCTCTGCTGGTGTGTCTACCCCTGGAGCGGAAAAAAGATTCCTGGCTCACCAGAATTAAGAGGAGACCCTGGCTGTCATCGCTATTTTAATTTGCATAATTGAAAGCTAAATCTTTGTATTAATTCAAATGAGAATTTTTAACATGATACACTCTATTTATACTCAAATCTATACACATACATGCACACACACAAAGAGTATATATTTTATATGTAGCAACTACTTTTATACTACACAGAATATGTAAAGCTGTTGGATTATTTATTTCACAGTAAATTTATTTTTTTCTACACAGTAACTTGAGTACTATTAATTTATATATCACAAACTACTTCAAAATTTTATATTGTAAATAGTTGTATTTTTGTTCTTAAAAATATGTGGCATGCTTCCTTTTTTTTAAAGAGCCTGGAAAAAATTGATTAGGATAATATAAATCAAACAGGCTTAAAATAATCAATGAGAAAATCAGCATGCAATTGAAATGTTTAAAGGTAATTTGAAGAGCATTTTAGAAAACAGATTTGACTGCTGACCTTTGAACCAGAATTTGATGTTAATTTAAAATGAAATGTAAACTTAGATTAAATGGGTAAAACTTAACAAAGTTTTGTCTTATATTTTAAATGTATAAGCACTGGATATATTGTTTTGTAGTACATGAACACGTTTTAGAATAAAATTTTCACTTATAAATATTGTCAGTATATGTAGTTTTATTAATGTGTTGGAGTAGTATATGCTATAATGCTATACATGCTATAATGTGGTATAATAGACAGAGGGCTAGCCTTGGATTCCTGAAGTTCTGGGTTTAAGTTCTGTCCCTGGCTGGGTGACTATAGGTAAGTCATTTAACTTTGGGTGGAGCCAGACAACTAACTGTGCATGTTACAAAAAAGCACCTGATCTACATTAGTGGAGGGAGTTTCCTTACTCCTAATTTTATACTCACATTTACTAACAGATATGGACAGAATTCCAGAATTGGAATGAATTGGTTTTGAAATGGCTATATTTTCAGTGAGGAATTATATGAAATAATTTGGCAGATGATGTCAGAGAAATATATGCTGGGGATAAAAAAAGAATTGGCCAAAGATGTAGAGAAATCAAGGAAGGATTGAGTAGCTCATGGAATGTGCCTGTGGTAAATTTAGGAAAAACATAGAGAAGAGTCACTCAGAATTGTCAGGCATAAGTGAAAGGTGATTTACTTTGGAGAGCATATCCATATCAAAGAGGTCAAAGATCTATTAGGATATATACACACTCTATTTTGCTTCCTTGAAATATCAGAGTATATTTATATAAAAATCTTCAGATTTGTATTATTTGTATTTTCTTCTGTAAAAGATGCTTCTCCTTTCTTTTCCTCTTCCAACTTCTCTTCCTTCTCTTCTAATTCCACCTCTTCTTCTTCCTCCTCCTCTTCCTCTTCCTCAATCTTTCAGTAACAATTTAGTGGTCTCAGATGCTCTTTAGATACTACTTATCCATTAACAGATCAGATAATTAGTATTTTTAATCCAAATTGTTACATAATAATATTAGATATTATTTAAAATTAATATTAAAATAAAGCATTAATTATAACATTAAATCATTCTAACCATCCTGCTTTCCCATATAAAGTTCCCATATAAAACTCTTTGCAATAATACCAAAATGTAAACAAAGTATCATTTGAAAGAAGGCTAAACAAATTGTAGCACATGATTGTAATGAAATGTTATTACATCCAAAGAAAAGATAAATATGAATAATTTATAATTTATAAATGTGCTGTTTCAAAAAGCAAATCCCTTCCTTTCAAGCTCAGTACTGACAATTTAAAGGCACCAAATGTCTTCTACTCCTAAAGCCTGCAAAAGTTTGCTTTTTAGTCTTTTTTGGCTCTAGATAGTAGAATTGAAAAGAAAGGGTAGAAGCCACAATGAGAGAAACTTAGTCTTAATAGCAAGAAAACTTGCTAATGATATCCAAAAGTATAATAGACTGGTTAGGTAGGCAGTAGGTTCCCCCTTACTAGAGGTTTTCAGTCTAAGGTTGAATGGTTACCTGAATGTTTCATTGAAAGGATCTTGGCTGATGTGTCAGACTAGGCCATAAGTCTATGGATTTTGTTTTTTTTCCCCTTTATTTTGTTGTTGAACTAAACACATCTCCTGTTTCAAATTTCCACTAGAAATTCTTTGGTGTGGTTCAGCTATGTGGAGTAAACTAAGAACTAATAGAGAAAGCTCTCAAGCTCGGCTCCATAGAATTGCTAAGGTAAGGGATTATAATAATATAAGACTTCGAGAATGGCAGAGGGAATGATTCAGAAGAATATTACAATAAAGATGAGACCTGGTTTAGGAAAAACAAGGCTGACAAAGTAGAATGAGCTATTGTAATCATTTAAAATTGTCCTACAACTTACTGAAAAATAAGTATTCCAAATAACTAGTTAAATGAATGACATGGTTTGACTATAATTGCCTACTTAAAAAAATGGTTTGTGAGTTTACAGAAAAGGAAGAAAATTTCCTGGGCAATACAAGCACAACTGCAGTTCTTTCCCCCTCCCCCAAACCACCCCCCAAAGCTAGACATAGCATAATTCTAAAGTTATTTTCATAAGCAACTTCCAATTTCTTCAGGTGTGGATGTGTGCACACATGCACATGTGTGTATTTGTGTTCATAGGTTATATGTGTACGATGTTCATATGTATACAAGTGTATGTCATGAATGTGTATATGTATGTGACTACATGAGTGTGCACACATGTGTGTGCAGATGCATAGATATGTGTTGGCTATGTACACTGAACCGACTGAATAGTCCTGTCTCTACCTGAGTTAGTGCTCCTGTGGTACTTTAGAGGAAGGGTAATATGAAAAGAAATGATTTTCTAAGGATTTGCAAAGTACAATTTGCAATTTTAGCCTGGTACTTATAATCTGTAAAAGAATCTGATCAACTTTTTTTTTTTTCTAATGGAAAAGTAGGATAAGTAGAACTAACTAGATAAAGAACAAAAAACAACCAAATTCTAAAGCTTAATGTATGATGTCTTAAAAATATAGACCATTCATGAAAGAACTTCAATTTGACTAGAACTGTTGAGGAAAATTGCAAAGCAATTTAGCAAAATAAATAAATTAACAAATGAACAACTAATGTATGAATAAATAAAGAAAGGAATAGACAGGTCAATATATAGATTACTACACACATAAGTAAACAAAAATAAAAGCATATGTTGAGGTAAGCAAATCCCACAAGTTCCAAATGGATATTTGACTTAAATACAAGTGATTGTATCATTAAACATGAATTCAGGAAAAAGGGAATAGTATTATATATATATATGTGTGTGTGTGTGTGTGTGTGTGTGTGTGTGTGTGTGTGTATGTGTGTGTGTGTGTATATAGAGAGAGAACTATAGTGAGGAAAAGAGTTTTTAACCAAATGAGGGATTAAGGAGATCCTAAAAGAGAAATTTCTTTTTTTAGTTATATGAAATTGAAAAGCTTTTACAAGAACAAAATCAATGAAGTTAGGATAAGAAGAGAAAACTGTAGCTTGAGAGAAATATATTTTCTTCAAATATCTCTCAGAGGGCTCTGATATCCAAATTACAAATGACAAAAAGAATAAATCAAATTATTCTCAAAGGAAGAATCTCAAAGGATGAATTATTAATTAATAATGATATGAAAGGTTACCCTAAATCACTAATAAAAATAATAAATAAAAATAAATAGAAAACATAAAGCAAAACAATTCTAAGTTTTCAAATTTCATTCAGTAAATTGAAAACAATGAGAAAAGATACTGGAGGGGCTATGGGAAAACAGAAATACTAGTGCATTATCTGCTGAACTGGGCTTTAGTTCAACTTTTCTGGAACACAATGTGAAGTTAATCTAAGAAAGGGATTAAAATGTCCATAGTCTTTGACTGCAAAATCACATTAATATAGAGATAGATAGATTAATATATATATATATATATACACACATATATACATATATATGCATATATTTGTTGTACCTTGGAGGAATTTTACACACATATATATATATATATATATATACATGTATATATATATATATATATATTTGTACCTCCAAGGTACCTATGTTCTATAAAGTTGCCATTAACATTGAAATAATGAATACTGAATAATTTAGGGGTTATACAAGGTTACATACTTGAAAGCCTTTCATCATGACAGCTTTGTCAATCAATCAATATATAATTTTATTTTATATGTGTTTCTATTTAAGGAAGCCTTATTTCATATCATTTATGTGTATATGCACATGTGTATAAATATATACATATATATTTCTTATAAATAAGTAATTACATGCAAATGTCATTTTCCTTTTTCTATATGTATCATATTATAATTCATTAACATTAAACTCATGGTCAACAGCACTATAACTCATGTCCGAGCAAACCCTATCTTATACAATCATATTTTCTCCATAGGGCACATTACTGACTGCTTGCTCTTAGGAACACTAGACAGCATTTTAGCACCACATTTGAGTACCATTTTAAAAACAAAGCCCCTGATTTAAAAAAAAATGCAAAAAAGGGATGGGAACACTAAATAGATTGTGAAAAGGAACTTGTTTACATTCTGAAGGCTGAAAGAAGGCAAAGTGCCTCTTTGTTCTCCCTCAACTATGAATGTTGGGTCATTTAAATTTTTTGCGTCTTTATGCATTTTATGCATAAACTCAAATGATGATGGCAAAGCTATGAGTATTGACTTGGAGGTTATAAATAAACTTTATGAAATAGATAAATTAGCAAATACAGAATCCATGAATAATGAGGATCAATTGTATCTTTCTCTTTCCCTCTGTGTCTATCTCTAAATATATCTAGCTAGATACACACACACATACACGCACACACACACTGTGTGTGTGCGTGTATGTGTGTGTGTATCCCAAGGAGATGAAAATAGAAAGTCCCTATATGTAACAAAATATGGAAATACTATTTGTAATAACATCAAAGTATAAACAAAATATCATTTGAGGGAAGGCTAAACAAATTGTAGCACATAATTGTAATGAGATATCATTACTCCAAAAGAAAAGGCAAATATAAAGAATTTAGAGAAATATAGGAAGACATATAATATAATAAAGAATGAAGTAGGGGCAGCTAGATAGCACCATGGTTAGAGCACCAGCTCTAATTCAGGGGGACCAGCGTTCAAATCTGAACTCAGATACTTAACACTTCCTAACTGTGTGATCCTGGGCAAATCACGTAACCCCAATTGTCTCGGGGGGGGGGGGAAAGAATGACATAAGCAAAGCTCAGAAAACAGTAGGAAGAGTGACACGGTAGCATGTATGAATAGTATAGGAAAATGAAATTGAAGATTGTGAAATCAACATGTGTAAATCCAGAAAAAAAGATTTAGAAAATGCATCTCTCCCTTCACTGAAAAAATTGGCATCTTACGGACATGAAATATGGCAAAGCTGTCCGACACAGTTTTTATATTGGTTGTTTTCTCTGAAAGTCTTTTTTTTCCTTTTTCTTTATTAATCTTGTCACAAAGGAGGGCTCTTTAGTTTTGGAATTACTTTTATCAACCAAATTCCTATTTATAGTCCATAGAAAATTGCTGGGTTATTCCTCAAACTACTAAAATTTTGTTTTTCTGGTATTTAATACTTTTCAATCATCCTTTCAATAAACATTTATTAAGTACCTACTATATGACAGATATTATGTAAAGTCCAGAGAAAACAAAATAAAACAGACCCTCAAGAAGCTTATGTTTTGTAACAGAAGGTAGAACCACTTGTAATAGGTATACGCAAAATAAAATACAAAATACAAGCAAAATAGAAACAACCTTTCCTACCACAAGAAAGTGTACTGCCATCTTCCCAGTCACCTAGTCTAACCATGTCTCATCCACATATCTTTACTCTCTCTCACTTACCCATATCTAATGTATTGCCAAATCCCATAAATGTCATCTCTGTAGCATCTCTTGAATAAGCCCCCTTCTGTCCTCTGATAATGTCACCTCTCTCATGCAGTTCCTTATCTCCTAAATTGTCTTTTAATAGCAGTATGCTACTAGTTGATCTGTCTATTACAAATCTGATCACTCAAATCAATTCTCTGTTCAATGCTAAAGAAAGTTTCTTCATATGCAGGTCTTACTATATCACCTCTGTACTCAATAAATTCTAATGGTTCCTTATGATTTCCAGAATTAAATACAGATTTTGTTTTTGTGGTGTTCAAGGCCTTTAATAGTTGAACATCTAAACCCTCTGCCTTTTCAATATCATATCTATGTCTATTGACATATCTATATCTCATAAAACTCATTTAGACCCATTATGTAATTTTTTCATTCATTAATACTGGTTATTCCATGGACAAGACACTAAGCATTTTCTCTGGTTGTACCTCATAAATGGAATGGTCTTCCTTATCATCTTTGCCTGCTGGCTTCCCTGACTTCTTTCAAATTTCTTCTATAGGAAATTTTTCTCAATCCTATTAAAACTGTGCCTTCCCTTTGCTGATTCTATCTTATGTATTCTAGAAATTGCTTGTTTCTACATTTGTTTGAATGTTGTCTTCCTTATTAGACACTAGTTCCTCTAGGGCAGGAACTGTCTTTTGCTTTTCTTTGAATTCCCAGAACTTGATACCGGGCCCAGAACATAGTAGGCATTTAATAAGTGCTTACTAACTAAGCTATGTTAAAGGAAGGCACTAGCAACTGGAGGAATTAAGTTAGACTACCTGTAAGAGGTGGTGCTTGGGCTGAGTTTTGAAGAAAGTTCAAGATTCTACAAGGTAGAGATGAGAAGAAAATGCATTGAGGCAGAGCCTGTACAAAGCCTCAGAGATAGGACATGGAAGATTATACATGATGAATAGCAGAAGGCCAGTCTGGCTGGAGTGTGCTAAGCATGGAGGTAATTAATGTACCAAGCTTAGAAAGGCAGGTTGGACCTTGTAAAATTTTTTCTTCTTAGTCCCCAAATTCTAGCCAAGAATTCCTTTGTAACCTTCTATTCTTATTTATAATTCTTCTTCTACACATAAGCCAGATGTCTCTTCTTCCCCAAATGGAGCAGATCCAGAGAAGATTGAATACGAATGTGAAAGGACTCCATACCATACCATATGAAGATTGATTAGAGTATTTTAAGATGTTTAGCCTGGAGAGAAGACATGGTGAAATATGACTGATGTCTTCAAATATTTGAAGTGCTTTGATGTGGAAAAAGGATCATATTTTTGTTGTTTATTTATTTGTTTTGGCCCCAGAACTAGTACTATTAGTGGATAGACATTTAAGGAAATGGAATTTAACTTTATTTCAGGAAAACCTTCATAACTATTAGAGTTATCCACAAGTGGGAAAAGCTGCTTCAAAAACCAGATATCTCATCTCTAGGTATCTTATCTTTAAGTAGATTCAATCAGTCAACAAGCATTTATTAAGCGCCTACTATATGCCATGAACCTGTACTAAATTCTGAGGATGCAAAGGTATACAAAAGAAATTCACTCCCTTTTTGCAAGGAACTCACATTCTAATAGAAAAGACAAGATGTAAACCACTACATATAAACAAGATGTGTGTGTGTGTGTGTGTGTGTGTGTGCAAAATAAATTGGAGATAATTATAGAGGAAAAGCACTAAGGTTAAGTAGGACAAGGAAAGGTTTTTTACAGAAGATGAGACCTTAATAGAGAACTGAAGGAAGCCAGAGGAGCCAGGATGAGAAAGGACAGAATTCCAGGCATGAGGGACAGCCAGTGAAAGTTCTGAAAGTGAGGAAGATGAATTGTCTTGTTCAAAGATCAGCTAGGAGGTCAGCGTTTTCATACTGTAGAGTAAATAGATAGAGTGTACAAACACAGACAAGGTAGGAAAAGGCTGGGGTATTGAGAACTTCGCTAGAAAAACAGAAGATTTTATATATGATTCTGGAAGTGATAGGAAATCACTAAAGTTTATTGAATAGGGGATGAAATGTTTAGGTCTGCATTTTAAGAAGAGAAACTTGATAAGCAAGTGAAGGATGAGTTTAAGTAAAGACAGAGGAGGTTCTTGCAATTGTCCAATCATAAAGAGATGTCCTGTGCAAAGGTGATAGAAATGTCAGAGAAGAAAAGGGGGTTTATGAAAGAAATGCTGAAAAAAAAAGAACTGAATGAATTCTGCAGTGAATTAGATGGAAGATGATAGAGAGTGAAGAGGTAGAGATGACACTAAGGTTGCTGGTCTAGGTTACTGGGAGGATGACAATACCATCCAAAGTAATAGGAAAGTTAGAAAGAGAGAAGGGCTTGGGTAAAGAGAGGAAAAGATAATGATCTTAATTATGGTTTATAAGGAAAGATTCTCCATTCAGTTATAGAATTAATTAACACCATTTTCAACTCTAACTTCATAACCCAGTGTATATGAAATGAGCTCAGTGAGTACTTGCTCACTAGGAAGTGCCATAAAATAATAATATATAAATTTTAATAACAAAACTATAATAAAATAGTTAATAAAACAATAAATATTATTATAAAATAATAAGAGGAGGTGGGTAGGTCAAAAGTCAAACTTAAGTGCAAATTGATGTACTTCTCCCCACTTCAAATACTAATATAATGGGAAGAAGTCCTCTAGCATATTAGGTATATATTCTAAGAAGTATTTCTGGGAAAAACAAAGATAACATTTCTACAGAATGAGGAATTGAATAAAGTGATATTTGCTTTGGGAGGGACAGCACTTTCACTAATGACCACATGTTCACTCAAGTAGCAAAGTACCAATCTTTCAGAGAATTAAAAAATAAAATAAAATAAAGGAAGGAAAAAAAGAAGAAAAATAAAATAAAAGGACACTGACAAATAAGTTACAAATTGAGCTTAGTCACATTACTTCAGAATTGGAAGAATGCTCAGTGCCAATCTATTCTAACTTATACTTCAGTAAACAATCTTTCCACAATATCCCAAATGAGTTGTCATTCTGATTCTTCTTGAAAAACTTTCAGTGATGGGAATCTTTTTGAGATACTATTCCACCTTGGCACAATTCTACTGTAATGAAACTTGCCTCCTATCACCATATGACAGTTAACACACTGTTATTTTCTTATATAAACTAAATATTCCCCACACCTTCTAGCAATCTTTTTATTTCATACCTTTTGCAGCCATCTTGGTCACCATTTTCTGGACATTTTCTAGTTTTTAAATATCTTTCCTAAATTGTGGTACCTCATATGTGACCTGTGAAGGCGAAGTATAGAAGAACTCTGATTTTCCATGTTTTTTTAAAACATGGAACACTATCCCTCTCATAAGGTGACTTTCTTGATTGCCACTTCATGTCTTATGTTGGTACCTGAGTACATGAAAATGTCTAATCCTTTTCAAACTATTGGCTGGCCACACTTCACATGTCCTGTACACTTCAAGTTGCACACATGTGTAAAATTTGGGAACAATCATTGAATCCAAGAGAATGGGGACCACATTTACTTCATGTATAGAGTAAGACTGAGTTGAGTCTTGGGGGAACTTGACTTTTAATGAAAAGAATACCTCTAATGAAAAGTATACTCTACACAAGCAACCAAGAGTTGGTTATATCTTCAACCCTAGTTTGTTGGTAGCTAGGTGGTACAGTGGATAGAGTGCCAGACTTCTTGTCAGGAAGCTCTTAATTCAACATTTCTGATTCAAAATCAGATATTTTCTTGCTGTGTGACTCTGGACAAATCATTTAACTTCTATTTCTGTTGGTCTCCTTATCTGCAAAATAAAGATAATAAAAAACACTTACCTGTCGGGATTGTTGTGAGAATAAAATATGTGTAAAGTGCTTTACAAATATCAAAGTACTATATAAAAGTTATTTATGTCATAATGATGATGATGATGATGATAATGATGATGACAATGTCTAAGTTTCCCTATCATAGAGAAAGATACCCAATATGCAATACGATTCAAATGTAGGACAAATCTTTTAGCCCTCTATACAAAAGAAAGAAAAATAAAAGACCCACAAGCCTATGTTGATACAATTCAAAGTAGTTATTTGTAAACTTAACTTAGGAATATTATTATAATCATTCAAAACTTTGATACTTAAATCTTATCAGAACATAAAAGTTGGTGGGTTTGTTGATTAAGTCTTTTCTATTTCAGAGTCTTCAGCTCTGCATAATCCAAACAACTCCTGTTAAGTATCTGTTGGTAAAACAGACTAGGCTTGGACCAGTTCTCTCTGTAGTTGTCTTATCCACTGCAGAAACCATTGTCCCCAGCCAGATCTAATTTTTGGATACAGGAGTCTCAGGCTACTCATACTCATACAGTTGTCTGGAAACTGGGACACATCTACTTTAGGGTAGATGTTAGTCTATTTAGGAAAGAAAACACAAAGTGAAGAATAGCAGGATAGGGAAAAGAGAATGGCTAATTGTTCATCTTCCATCGATTTCCTCTCAGCATTATAACATTTTTAAGTGCCTACTCTGTGTCAGTCACTGCAGTAAGGAATAAGAATAAAAGAAAAGTTGAAGAAATCCCTGTTCCTAAAGTGTTCAGTAGATTATGGAAGACAACATAGAAATACATATAGTGCAAACGCAATACAGAAAGGATAAATTGCAGATAAGCAACAAAATGAAGACATTAAGAAGGATTGGAAAAGGCTTTTTGTAAAAGGTAAGATTTTAGTTACAACTTGAAAGAAGCCAGAAGGCAGAAATAGAGAGAAGATTCCAGACATGGAGACAGTCGGGTAAATATGAGAGTCTAAACAAAAAATCTGAGCCAGAAGCTGTTTTCTTTCTTTTAACTGACACAGCTCACCACCCCATCACTTTCCAGGGCACTGAAAAGGACCAGAAGCTACTCAGAGTTTACCATGTCAAACCAAAATTTCAAGTTCTTTCAGTGCTGGGTCACTATGTGGCCAGAGGCAGCCCAAAGTTGTGTCATCTCTGAAGTGCCTGCAGGCTAAGTCACGAACATTGTTTGCAACCTAGAGGCAGCCAAGAACCATAATGGATAGAGTGCTAGACTTGGAGTCAGGAAAATCAGAATTCAAATCTTGCTTTACTTATTTCACTCAATTAATCTTTCTCAGCCTCAATTTCATCATTTACAAAATAGGAATAATAATAGTGCCTTCCTCACCCAGAGTTTGTATTTTAGTGAGAAAATACATGTAAAACAATATAAAACCTTAAAGTCATATATAAATATCAGCTATAATCATCATCATTATAGTTATTATTTATCTGACAAGAGAAAGCAGGAAAATAGATGTAAAGCAATTTGTAAATTTTAAAGGCATAGTATAAATATTAGCTATCATTATCATTTTAGTTATTATTATTGTTATTTATTTTTCAGAAGAAGGAAGGATAAAACCTATAAAGAAATTTGTAAACTTTAGAAGCATATATAAATATTAGCTGCCATTATTATTATAGTTGTTGTTATCATTATTTATTTATTTGTCAGAAGGCAAGAGTTTTCTGTGTATGATCTTTATAACTCACAATACACATGAATGAATGAAGGATTTATAAGAAGAGATAGCTAACACATAGTATGATACTCAGGAATCAAATGTCTTGACGAATTGTAACACTATTTTTAATCTAATGAAATGAAATGCACTGAGTATCAACTTATAGTACTGTAACTTATAAGTTTTGCAAGTAAGTATCATTTATTCTGAAAATGATCCAGAGATTTTAGTGAGCTAGAATATCAACATGAATCATTGGTCTCAGATGCCCATCTCTTTAACCTTTTACAGAACTCATCTGGTATGTTCTGTTCAGTTCTGGGGTCCTTGGGCAATTGAAAGGTTGGAGAAGCCAAGGCAGTGAAAGACCTTGAGTGAATGACATAGGGGGACTATTTAACAGAACTGGGCATGGAGAAGAATTGAAGACAGGATAGGAAGGGATGTAATACCTTTACTTAAGTGAATGAATTTGTAATAATAACAATTATAATTAATATTATTATTAATCTTACTAAGTGCCAGTACCCTGCTAAACACTTTATAACAATTATATCCTTTGATCCTTTGATTCTAACAACAACCCTTTCAGGGAGAGTATATGATTATCCTCATTTTGCAGAGAAGGAAACTGAGGCAGAGACTTAAAATAACTTGTCCAGAGTCAAATTTGTATTTAGACCTTCCTGAGTACAGACCTTGAGCCACTGCAACACCTAACTGCTTCTAAATAGCTAAACTAGGATTGATATCAAGAAAAACTTCCTAATGATCAGAATTGTCCAAAAGCCTTAGAAGGTGACTTTCAGAGGGTTACACTTATCTCAGAACTTTTCAAACAGAGAAGCTTCCTTTCTTGAATGATTTGTCCTAGGCAATTGCTAAGGTACCTGCCCCTCTCAGATTCGGTGTGTGCTTTTGCAGTTCTGGTGAAGTGAAGAATTTTGTACTTGGAATCTGACACCCCATATTCAAACCCTGATTCTCCCATGCATGAATTTTGTGGTTTTGAGAAGGGCATCTTATTTTTCTGGGGCTTAGCTTTCTCATCTGTCAAATAGTCTTTCTGCTCCTATTGCTTAGTTATTTTGGTCATGTCCAACTCTTTTTGACCTCATTTGGAGTTTTTCTTGACAAAGATACTGTGGTGATTTGCCCCCAACTCATTTTACAGATGCAAAAACTGAAGCAAACAGGGTTAACTGACTTGCCAAGGATCACATAGTCAGTAAATATCTTACGCTTTGAACTCAGGTCTTCTGGATTCCCTGTCTAGCAAGCTATCTACTGTGTTACCAAACTACCACTAAAAGTTTTATCTAGACACCCCTCACTTCTAATTCTAACTCTAGGATGCAAAAACCTTGAGCCAAGCCAATTCTTTTTTGGGGGGGGAGGAAAGGGGGTGTTTCAAGTTTTGTTTTGTTGTTTTTAGTCTGTATAATAAGGGTATTCAATTAGAACACCATTCAAGAGTTCTTCAAGTTCAACTCTGTGATTTCCAGTGCTTACTTCTTGTTTTAAGTACTGCAGGGTTCTTTGAGATACAGTGATTGTCTACACAGTCAGTCACATAACAAGTAAGAATGACAGGAAGAATCTAAATCCAGACTTGTTCTAGGATTCTATTAAATTAGTCTCATTTCTTCCTTCCACCCCAACCCCCACTTTTGATTGTTTTTTTTTTTTTACTTTTTTTTTCTTTCCTCCCTACCTCCCCTCTCCTCTTTTTTTGGCTGAGGAAAATATACTTAATCATTTTATCTCAATCAAACTGGTGCCTTAGTAATAAGTAGTTCCCTAGACACCAAGTTACCACATGCTGACAGAATAAATGACTTACAGTTGAATAAATCTGCATATTCCCCCTGGAAGAGAAGGCCAGAGGCCCCAGTCCAGCTCAAGGCATTGAACTGAAGACACTTCATACATTTGCAAATGTACACAGCAGCCAAGCAAGGTCCTGAATATTCAAAAGTCACAGACAAGCCTTTTGGAGGGTAGGTGTGATTAACCCAGATGGGTCATTTTTATTGCTGGCTAATTTTCATTATGGGGACAGAAAATAAGTTTTCATTTTGAATTGCAAAATGGGGCCTATGTCTAGGACCCAGTGGCTGGAAGCCCACACCCTTCATTTTAGTTTCAATGGGAAATGTTAAATTTTGGCATTCTGCTAAGTTGTTCAGCATATTTAATGCTTTTAATAATGATGATCATGTCAGTTAAGATGAAGATAATGGTAGCTCACATATATTTATATTACTTTGCACACATGATATTATTTGGTCCTTTCTAATGACCCTTAATGTCATGTTCTTATTTTTAGTCAATAGGTCAAGAAACAACAGAGAAGTTAAATCTTTTGCCTAAGGTCATACAGCTTGGAAATAAAGGAGCCTAGGCTTTCTTTCAGGTCACACTCTTAGCCCAGGGCTCTCTTCACTAGGACTCCTTCCTTCTAGTGTAATTTTCATTGCTAACAAACAAAATCTCTGTGGAGTCATCTGTAGTATAATAAGACACAAATACAAAACAAAACAAAATAAAACTCCCAGAAGACCTTTGCTTTTATAACTCTTTTCAATAATGTACTTATTGTACTTTTTATCCTAAGAACACATAGTGACTATTCTAATTATAAGGGTTTCTGCACTAAAATTAGATGGCAAAGGTATTTGGACTCAATAAGTCAATCCTTTCTCAAATAACAATAACAAATCTATCTGTAACTGATTTTAATGTAACTTTCAAACATTTTTGAAACAGTTGAACTTTGAGACTATTTCCTTCCATCAAGAAAAGGTGCTGCTCTCTGCTCTGGGGAGCTAACTGCTCAAGAAAATTGATTGTTTGAAAAAAAATCATTTTCCTAATATATTAAAGAAAACAATAGGATCAATTTATTATTATCAATCTATCATTTGGGGTTGAAATGTGTGTTTTTTGAAAAAAAATATTCTCTCTGGCTCTCCAACATTAACTTCCCCTATATCTTGACTAACTTGCCTATTACATCAATTTTCCAATAATATCATTAATGTGAGGCCACTTTCCACAAATACGGATCAGATTCAGTCAATATATGTTTTTTTTTTTTTTTTGACTTTTTCTTCACAGATTTGATGATGGTCCTCTCTAAAATTAGTTGTGCTAGACCACAGGCAATAGATATGATCCATGATTTGCTCTGCACTCAAAGCCTTTTCAGGCCATTACTGTTTTGCTGGAGGATCCTAAGATAAGTCAGCATCATCTGAATGCTAAGGAAAGTCATCCAAATAGAGTCCCCAATAGAATTTGAATTCCTTGAGGACAGGGATAATCTTTTATATTTGTATTCCTAGTATCTAGCACAATGCCTGTTACACATAGTGAGAGCTTAATAAATACTTGGTGATGGATGGATTGTTTATTGACTTCAGTAGAGTGTGCTTTCCTATTATCCTTTGTAAATATACACCCCCCCAAATTAGAACTTTTCTTTCCCCTGTATATATGTGATAACCCCTTTATTTATTTATTTATTTAAGTTGGCTGCAAGTGAGGGGTAAGTAAAGAGAATTTTAAAGCACTATTGAAAGGAAAAGATTCAAAGAAAGTATGGAATCTTTGCTGATGGTGAGTAGGATGTTGATAACTTATGACATAGGAAAGGCAGAGCTGTTCAAGTCTTATTTTGTATATTTTCTCTGCCAAAGAGAATGACCTTACTGGTCATTGGAAATGACTGAACAAAAAATGATTGACAGTAATCCTTGATAAGCTCTTCCCTAATTTGGTAAATCTGACCTAAATAAAAATGCTGGTAGATATCATTGCTGAGTCACTATTACTGATATTTGAAAGGTCATGGAAAGAGGGAGAGGGATCATGAAATTGGAGGTCAAATAAAGTTGTAATTTAAAAAAAATCTATAACTTTATATTTACTTATATATTGAACTTGACTTAGATTCTGGAAAAGTGTCAGACAGATGATAAAAAGAAAAAAAAATGATTGTAATGATGAAAACCACCTGTGCTTCTAAGACCTTTAGTTAACTGTGCAGAACTCCATGATCATCATCTCTAGATTTTTGCTTATATTGTGCTTTATTCCCATATCAATCAGCAAGAATGTGTGATCCCAAATGTGACAAGTAGTGGAAGACTATCATAACTCAAGTACCTGCCACAGCTAAAAAGCCGAGATGTAGAGTTCTCTAATAATAATGTACGCACATACAAATATTACATGTAAATGAATATAATTTATTATATAGTAGCATATAAGCATATATGTAGTAGGATATAGACATATATGTGTATAGATATGTATATGTGTATGGCTGTGTGTATGTATAAAGACAGTTGATATTTAGCCCACAAATAACTGCTTCATTATCTCTCAGCTGGAAGTCACCAAACTTGCCTCTGCTTGCTCTGACAACTGCAGTGTCAACCCAGGGAATGGAGGTGGTACCAGGAGATAGATATCAGCATTCCTTATAGGACAAGAAATTGCTTCTTAATGACAGGGTTCAGCTCTAACTTCTATGGGGAGATATATGCCTATAGCAAATTTCCGTAAAATCAGGGACTTTGGCTTTCTATGTATTTATTACCTAGCATCCTTTTTTCTTCAGATTATCTTTTTTTTTTTTGAAATTTTCTGATTCTTTCTCTCTTATTTTATTTTATTTTTAGCTGAGATAATTGGGGTTAAGTGATTTGCCCAGGGTCACACAGCTAGAAAGTGTTAAGTGTCTGAGGCCAAATTTGAACTCAGATCCTCCTGACTTTAGGGCTCTCTCTTACTTTTTTTTTTTTTTTTTTTTTTTTTAAGGAACTCTTTCTTCTCTGATAATCAGGAAAGAAGAGAGGGTGATCTATCTTTTTTTTTTTTTTTTTTTTTTAACCTTCTCTCTGGCCAGAGCAACTGCCTCTGCAGACTGAGCTATTATTGAGCCCTAGAGAAAATAAGCAAGGTACATAGTTCAGAGCTTTGCAAAATTCCCCTGGAATTCCATAGTTGCTGAATGCAAGAACTTCAGGTGATTGTCATTCTTATTTTCTTTCTTATTTTTATTATTTTCATGACTCATTCTCATGCCAGTCAGATCTGGAAGCTGCACTTTTCAATGAGCTCTGTTAGTGAGTTGTTGGGGCCTTTAAAAGAACCTTTTATTTATTTATAGCCTGCTTTTGGCCTTTTGTTGTGATATAACTAAGCTTACTCCTGTGCCATTGACTGTCAATTAGAAAAGTCTTGCCATGGCCCAATGCAAACACAAGTTGCCCTCAGGTACTATCAGTGAGGGGCTCTGAAGATTTAATCAATGACGCAGATGATGTCTTAGGAGGCCACACTTGCTCAATCTGCAAATGAAAGGAGGTGATTGGGGAAGCAAATACTTGAACTCCATCAGAATCTCAAAATGCATTGACAGAATGATGACCTGAGTGGAATAAAATCAAATATAATAAAATTGTATAAAACAGCTGGAAAAGAAAATACGGCATAGTAGTGTGATAAAGTAGCAAAAAAAAGTTAATTCTACCTTAAGTTATACTTAAATAGAGTGAGAGAAATAAGATAGATGATCTGAGAAAATGGGGAAGAGAAGCTTGTGGGATGAGACATATCAGTATTTTTGTGAATTTAAAGCTTGAAATAAAGAAGAATTAGATTTGTTCTTTTTGGTTTTTTTGTGGACAGTCTCCACATGGCAGTTGTTTTGCAAAGTAATAGGTCACCCTCCCTAAATATGTTCAAGCAGAAACTGAATAGTCATCATTACCTGGAAATATAGGAGGTAATTTTGGTCAGATATGTGTTGGACAGATGATTTCTGAAGTTGCTCCCAACTTTAAATTTTTGGTAAAATAGAAATGTATTACTACTCTCTATGCAGCTTCTTATATTTCCTTCCCCCTTGCTACTTTCTGGCCATAGCACTCTCTGTTCCCAACCTAAATACTTATAACTGTCCTTGTTGAACCATTTATTGTAACATTTGCAGTCTATGGAACATAAGGTTTATAAAGGACAATGGAAGTGCAATATAGTGTAAAGAAAAGCTGACTGGGAACCGAAAAGCATGGTTTCAAATTGAGTCCATCAGTTAATAAGTATTTATTAAGCACCTTCTTTGTGTCAGGCATTATACCAAGCACAGAAATTACAAATGCAAAAGACAGTCTCTACTCTCAAAGAGTTCACTGCCTAAAGATGGAGATAACATGAGAGCAATTATGCACAAAGAAAATATACAGAATATTCCAAAAGTCTTAGTGAAGTTCTAAACTACTCAAGTTTAGAATCACACTAAGACTTTTTGGATCCTCTGTATAAGAGAATAAATTGGATGTCTCCAAATCTACAGAAGAAAGTCACTAGCATCAGTGGAGACTGGGAAAGACTTCTCAGCTATCAGCATTATCAGGAAAATATCAACTAACAAACATCAAGAGTATCAAGGAGGAGAAGGTAACACAGAATATCAAAACTGCTAAGAGGTCAAAAAGGATCAGGACTGAGGAAAGGCCTTTGGATTTGGTGATTGGAGGGGGGTAGAGACAGAGAGAAAGAACAGTTTCAGATGATGGATCAAGTTGAAAGTCAGTCTTCAGAAACAGATTGAAAAGAAAGAAAGTAAGGGCACCAGATATCAATGATTTTCTCTAAGAGTTTAGCTATAAGAGAGGAAATATATGATTGGTGGAGAAGAGTAGATCAAATTAGGGTTTTTGGAGGATGGAGGAGTCATGGGTATTTTGGGAGCCAGTAGAGATTCAGCCAATTGGGCAGGAAAAGAAAAAGAAAAGTATTAGTAAAGTGAGCGATATACTATCAAGGTGAGGTAGAATGGAATCACTGTGGCTTGGAGAGGGATTAGCCTTGGCAAGAAAAAGGGCTACCTCTTCAGGAAGGAACACTGGAGAGAGGTGTCTGAGTGATATGAAATTAGAACAGGTGACAAAAAGAAGCTCTCTGCAAATGGCTTCAATATTTTCCAATAAAAAAGGCGTTCAGCTGATAATGGGGGGAGGGAGCCATGAGAGATTTGAGGAGGGATGAAGATGTTTGGAAGAGATACTGTGCTGAAATAAGATAGTGAATTGATTGGTGTAAAAAGATTGTTTTGTCACACCAAGGTCCCAGTTGAGATTATGTAGCATACATTTATACTGTCAGAAAGGTTTCATGATTGTCACATTCAACAGTATGTGAGTAGGAGTGAAGGCAATAGATGATAAAACCAACCCAAGAGTGAAATTTAGGAGGGCAAGTTCAGTAATAAGATGATGGGTTAAGAATCTAAAGAAAAAGAACAGGGTGGAGTGGAACTGTTTGACCAAGGAGTAAGGATGGGGAAGGTCTGAGGATGTATTCAATGAAGGGAGGATAGCCCAGGAATGAACTGATGAGTCTAGAGATTGAAGGTTGTGGTCAAGATCAAGGATAAGTTTGGGAGTTGGAAGGCAATGAGATAGATGGAATAATAATAGGTTGTAATCAGGTAAAAGAATTTCAGTTTATAAACATGATAATGTTCCTGAAAAGGAAGAAAGAGTGATGGAGATTGATGAAAAGCCTGGAAGTGGCCATGGACAGCATGGAGTATTCCAATTGTCCGCTACAATAAGCAACTCAAAGAATTATGAATAAAAGTGTAACTAGAGCTGGGAAGGGCAGTCAGGGAACCTATGACATCAGGAGGAAATCAAGTCTCAGTGAGTGCAGGAAGGTGGAAAGAAAGAGAAGGGGAAAATGTTAAGATGAAAGCAAGTTAGTTATTAATAAAACATATTCTAAAGAGCACAATGGAAGGGATGAGTACCTTTAGAATAGGGTGTTGGTTGGATTCAGGGTGGGGAGGAGCTGAGAGGGATGGGAATAAACAAGCTGGTAGTATGGGGCAGAGAAGACCATTTCTTATTTCGATGACTTTGGTGAAGTCAAAATTTCCATGGACCATATTTTCTTCGTCTGAAAAGTGAGGTCTGGCGATAGGAAGTTTTTAAGATGCTTTTTAAAGCTAAAAGATTGTCACATTGCTGGGTTTTTGTTGTTGTTGTTGTTGGTTGTTGTTGTTGTTGCTGTTAATTCATTTTAGTCCTGTCCTACTCTTTGTGACCCTATTTAGAGTTTTCTTAGCAAAGAGACTAGAATGGCTTGGCATTTCCTTCACCAGCTCATTTTGCAGATGAGGAAACTAAGGAAAACAGGTTTAAATTATTTGCCCAGAATTACATAGTTAGCAAGTGCCTGAAGCCAGATTTGAACTCAGGAAAGTGAATCTTCTTGACTTCAAGCCCAGTTACTCTATCCACTGTTGCTTACTTGGACTCTGTTGAAAATTGAGGTGAAAATCATTATAGGTTTTTTTGGGGGGGTTGGTAATAGTTTAATTTTGTTTATTCTTATATTTAATTACTTCAATAAAGATATAAATAGAAAATGAAAAAAAAAGGAGGGGACCTGGTTAAGACTTTTTATTTCCTACCAGCTTTGCTGCTTTTGGATTTTTTAGGAGTTCTCTGAATTTTATCTATTTCCACCTCCCCAACCCTATTTTTTAAACTTCCTTTTATGTGTTGTCTTTTCCCATTAGATTATAATGAAGGATTAGATTATAAATCTCAAGATCCCCTTGAGATCAGGGACTGTTTTTTGAAAAACAAAAAAACAAGAAAAAACTTGTATTTGTATTCCCAATACTAAATTGTGCAGGCACATAGTAAGTACTTACTAAATGTTTGTTGACTGAATATTTGGCTTCAGCAATCTCATTAAAGTAAGAGTTAATTTTGGTAGAATGATAGGGCACAGGACCTGAAGTCAAGAAGTCTTGAGTTTAAATCCAGCCTCAGACACTTATTTACCATTTCTGTGATCCTGAGCATGTTACTTAAACTCTGTTAATCTCAGTTTTCTTATCTGTAAAATGGGATAATAATAGCATCTAACTCCCCAGGTTGTTGTGAGGATCAAATGAAGTATTTATGAGGAGCTTGACACATAATAGCTGCTATAGAAATGTTAGTTATTAATATCACTATTATTATGATGAGATAGAACACATAGCTGAGAATTAATGAGTCTGACTAGGAGATAGAAGTTTAAGGAGAGACACAATTGGCATGCCTCTGAGGAATATATTGCCAACTAGTAAGAGAGATTGGGTTCATGAGGAAAACTTCATAAAATGTTTTTAAATAGCTAATAATAGTATCTGTGCAAATGTATTTTTGAATAAATTTTTAAACACAGTTCATTTGGAAAGAGAGAGAAAGAGAGATAGCAGAATATATAAAGTCATGGGAAAAGAATATCTAGGATATTGGTACCCAGAAAGAAGCCATTACTAAAGTAGACAGGAAGCACTGTCAGGAAAGAGTTCAGCTGTTGTACAGCCACTGAAAGAGGAGGGAACATATCATCTGATAGCTTCTCACTTTTATCTATTGTTTTAACTACTATTCTTACAAGTTCAGTGCTAAACTAAATCATTTCTAAGATGCTGGAAGAGTTTCAGTGGTATTAGCACCATCTATTTTTGATGACTTGGGACAAAGTCTCATTAATCTTATCATAGTTATATCTCTGTCAGGGAAGGGGAAAAAGTTATTCAACCAAAATGAGGTTAATAAACATGAATTTATAGTAGACCCAGTAAACATAATCTAGCTCTTTCTCTAATACTATTCTGTTGTGGGAGAAGAGAAAGAGGATGGTAGTTTTTATCTAGTATTGGGAACTGATGGGATAGATAATGATTGGATGTCAAGGAAATAAATGTAAATTTATAATTGAAATGACTAATTATGAGCCTCAGTGGCATAAAAGGCAGGAGAAACTAGAAGGAAGAACTGATCTGAAAGAAGAGGAAAGGAGGGAGGATTGTGAGGTATGTGGAGGGGGGCATGGAGTTTCAATGGTGAGGAAGAACAGATACCACACGAATGGAAAAAGACTTAAGATCAGAAGATTGGACTGGGAGGTCTAGAACTAGTTGAGATAAATGATATATTTTGGGGAAATTCAGAGCTCTCTCCTTCTTCTAAAGTCTTAATATTAAAAAGTTTGGTTTCTTGAAGAATATTACTGATAATGAGATTGCATTAACTCTCCTCTATCTTAGTTAGACCCTACCCCATTTTACCAGGAATTTAATCTTAGGTGAGGAAGCCCACTGTGGTTTACTAAAGCTTAGGTGGAGACAAATCCCATCACTCTCAACCCCTTATTGTATGTCTAATGGTATATAAATTGTAAGGATCTTTGTTCTAAGAGAAACAACCAAATGACCCATCCTTTTATTAATAAACGACTAGCCTTATTTATAAAATAATTAAATTACCCAGAAATTATGTCTCCCAAACCTTTTTTATTATGACATGGTCCTATCCCTCCATAAATCTCTCTCATCCCTCCCTTCTCTCTCTTGCCATCTTAGTCCACAAATGACCTCTCCTTCTTCTGGATATCTATGACATTTGTCTGTACTGATCATTTGAGAATTTACCATATGGCTCACTGTTTCATGAACTTGTCTTTTCATATGTATTCATATTGTCTTTCTAACTAGGTTATGAATCTCTTGAAAGAGATCTAATCCTTGCACACATCTCTGCCCAATACCACCTAGTATAGTGCTTTGTACATAATAATTGTTCTGTAAATAGTTGAAACAATGAATAAAACATCTCCCTAAAAATGGACTCATTAGTGTCTCTTTGTAGCCCATTCCTGGATCTTATTACTCCTGTATTCAACAAACTCTTTGAATCCAGTTGATATTGTTCCTGCTTTAGGGACTTTTATTTTTGGAAAATAGAGGGTCAGCTAGGTGGCCCAGTGGATAGAGCACCAGTCTTGAAGTCAGGAGGGTCTGAGTTCAAGACACTTAACACTTCCTAGCTGTGGGACTCTGAGCAAGTCACTTAACCCCAATCCCCTCAGCCAAAGAAAAAAAAGAAAATAGAATTGACACTTGGAAAATCTTATTTTTTAACCTATTAGAATTCTGTTTACACATCTATAAAATAGAAGGATTGATTGCTAAGTTGATGCACCATGAACCTGTGAATCTTCCAGACTTTCCTTGAGACTTTCATTGAAATTTATCCATATCTTCTTCCCTCTATCTCATCCACACACAAAGAGGTAGAAAGTACCAGGAGACAAGTTGAGCCAAAATGATCTTAGTTGACATGTCTATGAGTCTAAAGTACACAAAATTGCCTGAACCTTTGTTTCATCTTAGCCTTGACTAATCCTGGCTTTTCAGAACTTCAGGAATGATGACATGTATTAGATACAAACCACAAAGAGACAGGGGGACAAAGAGGAATTATGCCTCAGGAGCAAGGTCTGGGGGAGGGACAAGGACAGAATAAAAACAAAACAACAAAAATCAACCAACAATAAAGGATCTATAGCTTTGTGGATTAACATTAGGCTAAAATAAATTCACTAGCATTTTAATTGATATTTATGCTTCAGGAATTGGGAGCAAAGAATGAGGATAGTGACCTTTATCTTGGACAAGTAATTGGCCAAACTACCCTGCCTTTTACTGTATTCTTTCAGGCTAATCAATTTACCTTCTTTTAGCTGATTTTTCCTCATCTTAAAACGGGGGTGATGATCATAATTCTAGAGCTCATCTTGCAGAACTGTTTGGGGGAAATGCTATGTGATATGATTATCTGAAAGATAGAGAGTCTGTTCTCATGCAGTGTTTCAATGGAAAAACAAAAGAATATCCATATAGTTTACTAGTTAAATTGAACCCTTATTTTAATGCAAATGGAAAGAAACAAGAGAAAAGAGCACAGTCTCTTTCTCTGGTATGAGTGTGCCTATGACAATGATAAGAATCCTTTGGATTTCACACCAGGAATATTTGCTGGACATAGGATCTAGGGTAGTTTAAAATCTAGAAGCAGTCAACTCTTGAACAAGGGGGTAAGCGATTCTTTTTTTTTTTAATAACAAAAACAATTTTATTTACTATTTGTAAATACATCGCAAGACTTAATTTTTTTTTTTCAAAAAATACCTTCTCTCAAAAACAAAAACCTGGTCAATAGCCAGAATCTTGCTTATTAATCACGAATTTATTTCCTCTCAAGAGAAATCCATTTGAGGTGTAACGGCAGTACACTACACATATTTGGGAATCAAATCAATGTAAGGTATTGATGACTCCAACTGCTTCAGTCAATCAGAAACCATTTGATTCAAGCTGTCAATATTCTAATGGAAATAAGATTGGCCTCTAAAAATAGAGCAGGTCTGTTCCTTAATGTATAGAATCCTTTAATCAATTGTCTATATATTTATATTATCTAATATTTCTAGCACATTATCTAGTGTCATCTAGCATATGTTTCTATTACACTTATTTTGACTATATGGTATATAATATGCTCAAAATTCATTATAAATGTTTCTTCTCTTTGTAATATTTGTATATTATAAAAAAGAAAACTATTTTGAACTTTAAAAAATACAGATGATTTTCTATGTGCTGCTAAACACTGTGTCACTGATGAGTCTCCACTATTTGCTTAGCCTTTGTTTTGAGATTTTTTACATTGTTTTTAAGAGGGAGAATGATAATTTTTTTTTAAATTGGATTTTAGAGAACATATTCCCAACAAGAAGCTTGGTTTTAAGGTTGTTGGATTTACAAATATGACTATGTAGACAATAGAAGGATAAGATTATTGTTTCTCAAGTTATAGGCCAAAGCCTCCCTTTACTCCTTGCTCTTTCTGAGTCAAAAGACTCGGGAGCACCATAGAAATGCTTAAAGTTCTGAACTGTGGTTAAGTCTATCAGAACTCTAAAGCAAGGCAAAGAAATAATAATAATAATAATAAATCTGCACTGCCTGATTTTTTTTTAGCTGCTACAAAGGGACTACAACTTACTTCTCAAAGTATCACTCTACCCCTTTCCAGATAAAATTCTAGCATATTTCCTCATCACTTCATAAAGCAGTCCATTGTATTTAAAAACATGACAAAATTGGCTTCTTTTATTTACATGAAGTCATCTCCTTGCTTCAGAGGCAGAGCCACAGAAGATTATCATTTTACCCAATACAGGAGAATGAGGCAGTATTTCAAAAAAATGAGTTAAATTTTTTTTCCCTTCATAAGATTCATTTTCATTTTACAAAGCACAAAAATGTCAGCATGGATTTTATTCAACCCACACTATTCAAAATAGTTTAAAAGTCAGAGAATCAATAACTTCAGTGAAGATGCAGTGTACCATTGGCTACTGAGTCATGACAACATTTGGCTGATGCTTACGACATTTTCTTTTATATGAAGCAACAAGGACAATCAAATTGCTTTTTTTTCATTAACCATTGTAAAGTGAAAATACACTCGGCTTCCTATTTATAATAATCAGGCATTCCAAGAACCTCTTTCTACACTTTGGTTAAAAATCAATTCACCACGTCAAGAAATGAAAATCAAGGCTGTTTCCTGCAGCTGATCCATGCACATTACAGATGGCAGTGACAGTCACTTGTGCAAAATAAGGCGCAATTGAGCTCCACATCAACTAAAACAAGAAGAAAAAAGAAATACATTGAAATAAAATTTAAAAAAAAAACAAAGGCTCCATTCTGTCCTTGGGTACTACAAACACAAGGCATACTGAAGTCAAATTATGTGGTAGATGTACATTGTGGGATAAAATATCTTAATGAAATTGTGGAAAATAATTTGTCTAGATTTCATGGACAAAAAATCTATCATTTGAGAATTTTTTTTCTTTTTTTCCAAAAAGCAAAACACATTTTAATTACATTTTTTTCTTCCACTTGATAAATTTATCTTGGAAGGAGAAGGTTATGATGGTTTTTTTTTTTGTTTCTTTTTAAACTTGCACAGATTCAACGACATACTTCAAAATGATGGTGTAACATTTCATATTCACATGTTACATTTAAATAAAGTTTATTTAAAAAATTATATTAAATACAGACTAACAGAATATTCATAATATATTTTACAGAGAAAAATAGCCATGTCTTTATTTTAGAAACATGAATCTTTAAAAAGTTCTTTGAGATTTTTTTATAAAACATTTTACCCGTGAAGACTTTTTTTTCCCATCAGACCTGTTTAAAGAAAAGCTTAAAATTTTAAATTCCTTATTTTTTTCTTTTTATATCTTAAAAAGTGTACACTCTATTAATTCTTTAAAATAACACACAGTATCTTTTGGGATCAAATGGGTCACAGGCTGTTTTTTTGTTCTTGTTGTTTTTAAAGTCAGTGGAGACTCCCTGAATCTTTTCTGAAGTGCCTTTTTCTCTGTCTCTGGGGATCAATAGTGCAGATTTACATGGGAATTCAGACCTCCCTCAGTGTTGTAGAGAAGGCGAGGAGGAAGGCAGGAGCAATGGCAGGGCACAGCTGCAGTGTCCATAGAGTCTAAAATAAAATCCCCTAAATCATTAAGAGAAGGCAGAACTTGTGAAACTCCAATGTGGTCCATGCCTTCTCCCAACTACTCCAAAGGTCTCTGATGGGTGAATTCTGTGGCCATACAGAGATTCCATAGGAGTTGGCATCTGGCACTTATTTATTCTCCAAGTTGTAGCAGTGGGCATCTCCTTTCCCTTTGGCATCATATCCAGGGAGTGGTTGTCCATATTTGTCCACACACCAGCAGAAACCCCTCTTCCTTCCTTTTGATGGGCGGCACTATAGAAGAAAACATAGAAGTCAGGAGGCAGCCTCTTTTCCCTAACACCACCATCATAGAAGTTTCTGACAATTCTTGCCCAGAGTAAAGGATACTTCAATACTCTGGTGAAGAACTCTGATCCTGTTTGCAAAGGCAGGGGTGGGACATGTAAGGTCATTATTGATACCTCAAGATCATTAAGCATCTAATTAATGCAGCACAAAAATTATGACTCAGAAGATGATACAAAACCAAAAGATAATTTCATAAATTTCATGCCTCTAAGCTGTATTTATAGCACAGTACACTGTTCAATGTCCATTCACAAAAAAAATGAATTTGTATTTTGGGGGAAACAAACAACTGACTATCTTAAATTACAGTGCTCTACAAAGGCATTTTGCTGTAATTGGCAAGAGTTAGAGCACATGGTTCTAAATCCTGGTTCTGTAATTTACTGTGTTAGACAAGCCATTTAATCTCTCTGAAAATTTCTCATTTATTTTCTCATCTAAAAAAATTAGAAAGTTGGATTAGAAAGCTTCTGGAGTCTCTTCTAGCTTTAATTCTATGATTCTGGGAAGCAATAATCCCTCTGCTGGCTTCTATTTGCTCATGCTCTGATGTGGGAACAAAAAAAAAAGAGAAGTTCATCCACTATTTTGATTTTGAAAGCTGAAGTTAGGCATCTGTTTACTCAGTATTGTAGCTTATTTTTGTTAAGGGATCTCACAGGCTCTCTAATCCAATGTGCCTAACCTTTTTTTTTTTTTTTTTTTTTTTTTACAATATTGCTAACAAGAAATCACTTAGAATACATTTGAATCCTTTGGCTAAATGGAAGTCTGCTCCCTGCTCAGGCAATCTATTTCACTTTTACACAGTTCTCATTTGGGGAAAGTTTTTGTTGTTGTTTTTGTTGTTTTGTTTTTACCAGTATTCTAAAATTTCTTGTATGTACCTTCAACCACTGATCCTATGATAGATCACAGGACAGACCTAACCCCTTTGCTGGATGTTAGTCTTTCACATGCTTGAGAATCCCTTTCACATTCTCCTGGAGTCTTCTCCTCTCCTCCTAGTTAAATTATGCTCTATTCCTTGGAACTGTTCTCTTTGGAAGGAGAAAAATCTTAGACTTATCTCTTTCCAGTTGCTAGACTCATTAGATCATTACATATAATTTCCCATAAATAATGTAGCCCATATTAGGATGACATATGGATGACTAATCTAAATTTTTCTGAAGGAAGTTAATCTTGGTTGCTATTTCTAATGCAATTTTACATAATTTTATGTAATTTTAAGTAAAATTTTATATAGGAACAAAGAATCCAAGAAAAGAGCTGGAAAAGAAAATATGGCTTCACATCAGGAAGGTTAGGACACCATAGTATGGGTAATAAAATCCCTTTCATAACTAGTCTATGTATTCTGTTTTATCTTTAAATTGTTTAAGCATTTAGAAAACATGTGTCATTTCCTTTACTGTGGTGTGGATGATGCTGATACCTTTGTGAGTATATATATAAAATTCAACAAAATGCTTTTCTGTCCCATCCCCAGTTCCCCCTCCTGCCAGAGATATCAGCTGCTTATTGTTTTTTGTTTTTGTTTTTGTTTTTTCCAGCTGTGTTTGACTTTTAGTGACTCTATTTGAGGTTTTCTGGCAAAGATACTGAAATGGTTTGTCCTTTTCTTTCTAGCTCCCTCTATAGATGAGAAAAATGAAACAAACAGGGTTGAAAGACTTGTGCAAGTTCACACTGCTAGTATCTGATGCCAGATTTGAACTCAAGAAGATGAGTATTCTATTCTGTCATCTAGCTGCCTAGGATATTAATAATGACAACTTATTTAGCTAAAATTCACATTTAAAAATTTATGGCTTTTTTCCTCCAAAGGAAAAAATATATATACTAGATCTTAGGAGCATGAACCTGTCCTCTTTATTCAAATTGCCAAAGTCATGCTTGAAAGTACATGATTTAGAACAGAAATTTTAAAGATTCAATCCCCTGCTTTAGAGATAAGGAAATTGACAGTTTCAAAAAAAAGGTGAATAATATGCAAGGTTGTACAAGTAATACATAATAGGTAGCTTTCAAGACTATATCACCTGATTTTAAAGCTAATCCCAATAATTGGTTTTTCCACTATGACAGGAAATATGTCCATACCATTGGAAAGCTCTGAAAAAGTTGTATGAAGAAGACAGGTCTAAACCAATTGCTAGGAGATAAGCCCAAAACAGATAACAAGAACCCTAAATTAGATAATTTAAGACAAGTAAAGTATTTCCATAGAATCAGAAATGAACTTGAGATATTATGATGTCAAGCTTTCTTGAATATCAGAGAAGAAATAGTAGTACTGAGGCCTGGGAAGTAAAAGTTCATGAAGGTTATCTTTATCACTCACTTGCTTCTTCTTATAGAATCCTTTCTTGTCACAATTTGGAATATGAATCCCTCTTGGGCTCAAGACATTAAGAAACTTCAGATGGTTCAATGTGTCTTCCATTTCTCTGCGGCATGGCCCCTATTGGTTATTTGATGAACAGAAAAAAAAAATCTTAAGTTCTTTCCCTCTAGTAGCTTAGAATAAATCACTAATTAAAAAAATATGGATGGACAATAATTTCATTAATGTAATAGCTTTAAATTTTTATAAAGGTAGGTCTTTTTGAATTCCTTTTGCATCATCCTCTTTTTCCTTCTGCCTATCTTGAATTTGCAGAGTGCCTTGAATTTTGCAGAGTGCCTTGTATAGAGGAGACACTCAAATGTTTGCTAAGTGAATGTCAAGAGATATACAGAGGGCTTCTGCTTCCCTATGGACTCAAGTTATTTCCACTTAAAGATTAGCTATGAATGCCATCTGGCATGTAAGCACCTGAAAATAGGAACGTCATGTTTACACCCTTGTATAAACACATACACTTTTTTACCACTACATCCATTTCCCACTTCTGAGAAAAAATCCAAGAAGGATGTTTATTTGTGGTACAATAATAATAACAGCAACAATATACATACTTCTTCATGTTTACAAAGTGTTTCTCGAAGCATCACCTTTTTTTAGCCTGACAACAATGTTGGAAAGGGCTTATTAATATTATTATTTATATTATTGATGAGTATTGATTAATGGTAACTAGAGGTAATTATTATGAATCTCTTTTAAAGATGAGGAAACTGATTAGGAATGGAATTCTAATTAATGTGGCTCTTCCCTTACCTCTTCCTATTCCTATTATAATGGTTCTTCAAAGTCTAGCTCAAACACCATGTCCTATGACTTAAGGTATCCCTGATTCCTGCAACTAGATAAAGTGTTTCTTCCCCTGAATTACATTGCTTGCATCCCTCTGGTTCTTAGGATAGTCTACACTGTCTCTTAATGACAAAGTTTGCATCTTATTGATCCTTGTATACTTTTCAGCACTCATTATCCTGTCTTATACCTGTCAGAAGCTCAATATGTATTTCCTGGATGAATAAGCAGGGTCCAGAAAGGCAAAAAGAGGCAGGATAAGTTTTCAAAAGACATCACTTTCTTAAGTAGTTCCATCATTTAGCAAATTTGTCATGGTAACAATTAGTCTACCATGTGTTTCTCATTCTGTCTTTGCATAGATTCCAGATGGTATCATTCCACTTTTACAGATTATAGATGTGGCTTATTGAGCAGAAAAGGGGGTTATTAATATTCCTGACAACTAATACTAAAGCTCAGTTACAAAATGTTTTCCCCCCTCTTTCACTGTTAAACACCTCAAATATTAACTTCTAATGTAACTAGTAATAGGAAAAAAAATACTTGGTAATGAACATTTTGGATAATGTATGTCAAGAGCCAATTATACAAATTTTCACCTCTTATTGTCCACTAAGTGAGGGAGGGGAGGAGCATGTAGGAGGGAGGAGCATAAAGTAAACTCAGAATCCTTACATATTCAGTCTCCTGTTTGGATTCAGAAGAGAAGTTCTGTGTGTCTGTGCTTTGTGACTCATACTCCATTTTGTAGCGCTGAGTGTCTTTGGCTTGTCCTTTCCTGATGATATCAAGTTTGGTGTGGTGTGAATGGAATTTGGAATCAGGTACTCGGGGAACACTGGGAATTGCCTGGTTCTCCATGCTGCTGGTGTTCCGATCTTCTTCTTCATCACTGGCATTTCCTTGAAAGAGACCAAACAGAAAAGTAGAATACAACGTTCATTTTTAACCCAAGAGCAAAACTTAAAACAATTGAATTTGTTCCATAAGGAGATAGTATTGTTTCTCTTAAACAGCAGGAGAGGATGAACCCTACAGGACTATTGACTGTTGAGGTATTTAAGAGGTAGCCAGCTTAGTGGATAAAGAATTGATCTTGAGGAGAGGAAGACCTAAGTTTTAAGTTCTGTCTCCAACCCAGGGTAGCTCTGTGCCCCAGGAAAGTCATTTAAACCCTCAGTGCTCTAGGCTAGTGGTGTCAAAATCAAGTAGAAATGGATTCCCACAGCTACATATTGAGTTAGAAATTAGTCTTAATTTATTTTTGTATTTTTATTTATTTTATTAAATACTTCCAAATTTCATTTAAATATAATATGCTATATTTCAGAGTTTGGGGGTTTGAAAATTTAATATCTTTAGTCCAGGCAATTCTTGAAGCCCTTCAGTTGAAAACAGAAGTGTTGATCTAAACTGGTAGGAGCTTTTCATGTCAATGAAATTATAGGGTTATAGTCTATCCTTATTCTTGAGACTAATGACTTAAAATTAATTTAAAAATTTCCTAAAAGTAATCATTTTGGTTTTAGAAGCTATTAAAACTCATTTCAAAATGAATTTATTTGTTAATTGATAATTAAAAAAAAAACTTTAAACCCTAGTTGGGGGCCGCGGGGGGGGGGAAGTCTCTTTTTACATAGCCAGAGGAGTTTGTTTTGCTCTTCATCATTTTCCACCAGAAGGGGGCAGATATTATCTGTGATCATTTCTAGAATCTGGACCTCAATCAGAGATCTGTTAGCAACATTACCAATGCAAGCTCCCTAAGTATCTAAACACAGAAAATTATTTCAGAGGTCCTTTCAATCATCAAATGGATTTGGTGAACTGAATTGCTATATACAAAATATGATACTTCAAGTATCCCTTAATGTCTCCAAGGTTACAAATAGCAGCTGGTAGAGCAGAGAGAGGCTAAGGGTTTTCAGTTAGAGGACCTAAATTCTAATCTTAATTGTTCTATTCATCACCTGGGTGAGAGTGGGCTGGTCATTTAGGTGCTTTTAAGACTCATTTTTTTTTGGTAATTTAAAGGAGTGGAGTGGTCTAGAGTCCTCTAAGATCTTCTCACTCAAAATCTCATGTCTCAGCTCTTTAATGGAGAATATTAAATGTGTGATTTCTATATTTTGAAAGAAATGCTCACAGTAACTTCTGATTTTAAAATATTATATAAATTCCAGGATGTATATATGTATATAATACCATTGTGATTCTCACTGTTATGAGATTGCTACTTCAGGCACCATGGCTAAAGGGAAATCGGTCACAATTTCCGACTTGGGAATTTCTGGGCAGGCACCCAGCACTGAAACCTCTATGGGGGCCAATAATAATAATAATATAAAAGAATGGCATTCCTGAGATTCAGTGTGTGTGTGTTTTTTTTAACCTCAGGGACCTAATTTGAAGAAAAAAAAAAGCCAGGACACAAGGTGCCTAGTCATAGAGAGTTAGCCTTTGAGTTAGAAGACCCGGAATTAAGCCTCTGCTATTTGTTGAGCATCCTTTTGTAGACAAGTCAATCTCTTACCATCTCTGGGCTTCAGATTCTAAATCGGTAAAATGGGTCTAATATCTATCATATCTGTCTCACAGGCTTGCTAGAGATAATGTAAAATGAAAAGTGCTCTATAAATCTAAAGCCTTTTTATTCAAAAAATATAAGCTATTACTAAGATTTTTCAGACAACTTTGAAACTTGCTCTCTGGTCAATAGTATCTAAATCTGTGCTGTTTGTGGTTTAAGGAGATTTTTGAACTACTGTAGAAATTATTAATCATAGCCTGCTTCTCTTTGGTATTTGGCTATAATTGTTATCTATGCTTTTAAAATTGTTATTTAATTTTTATATGTCTTCTCTCCCTAAGAATGCACAGACCTGAGGGATACTTAAAGGGACTAATCAGAGTCCTTTATTTCATTATTTTAGCACAGAGCAGGTACTCAAAAGATCTTTGATGTGACTTCATATCCTTTCCCCTTATAGGAAATTAAAAGAAAATTAAGGCTGGAAAATTTGATTTAGTGAACATGTAAAACCATGTGAAGCAAGAATTGCCCCTCTCCCCAAGATTACAAAGCTTCATTGGTTGGCATATTCCTAATATGAAGTTGAAAAATGTGTGTCACAATGTCTGTTCTTTTGATAGTACATATACAGTTACTTTTTTCGATATTTTTT
>JAJPUD010013836.1:28587-42749 GCA_023553655.1 Myrmecobius fasciatus | reverse complement strand
AGAAAAAAGTAAACTCCCTACTGTCTCCATTCAACTTTCTCCATAGATCTATCATACCTAACTTTTCTAACAATTGGTTTATCTCCCTAGTTTCTTTCTTGTTTATTTTTTAGTTTGATTTATCTAATTCTGAGAGACCAAGGTTGAGATCCCCCACTAGTATCATTTGGCTGTCCATTTCTTCTTGCATCTCTCTTAATTTCTCCCCTAGGGATTTGTGTGGTATTGCACTTGGTGCATATATATTTAGTATAGATTTTGCTACATTATCTATGATACCCTTTAATAAAATATAATTTCCTTCCTTTTGATTAGATCTATCTTGGCTTTTACTTGATCTGAGATAAGGATTGCTACCCCTGCTTTTTTTTGTTCACCTGAAGCATAATATTTTCTGCTCTAGTCGTTTACCTTCATCCTATATGTGTCACTATGTTTTAGATGTGTTTCTTGTAGACAACATATTGTGGGATTCTGCTTTTTAATCCAGTCTGATATCTGCTTCCGCTTTATGGGAGAGTTCATCCCATTCACATTCACAGTTAGAATAACTAATTCTTTATTTCCTGCCATCTTATTTACCCAAGTTATGTTTTCCCCTTTCCTTTCCCCTTTCTCCCTTTCCCCCTCCTCAGTACTTTGCTTTTGATGACCCCCTCCCCCAAACAAGACTCCACCCCTTAGATCCCCTCCCCCTGTTTTTACTCCTTTCCCCTGATTCTTCTATTTTCCCTTCTATTAGTTTGTCCCTTACTTTTCCTCCTTTCCCTCCCACTTCCCTCTAGCAACAGACAAGTTTCTATGTGAAATCAAATGTCTGATATACACTTTTAGAGCCCAACCTGATGAGAGTAAGATTTACACAAAGCTCATCTCCCTCCCCTCTTTCTCTCAATTATATTAGGTTTTCTTTGCCCCTTTAAGTGATTTTACCTTGTTTTTACCTCTTTTTTTTAGATCTTATTTTACCACTTTTTCCCTCTTTTCCCCAGGATGACAACCTTTTCCCCTCTAGTTCTCTTTTTCATATTATCAAAGTAATATCTAGTTAATTATACCCCCAAACTTTAAGTATCCCCTAGTAAAAATAAAGTTCTCAAGAGTCCTTTCCTTTTTACCTTTTTATGCATCTCTTGAGTTCTGTGTTTGGGTGTCGAATTTTTTGTTCAGATACAGTCTTTTCATTAGAAATAGGTGAAATTCACCTATATCATTGAATGACCATCTTCTTCCCTGAAGGATAATGCTCATTCTAGCTGGATAGGTTATTCTTGGTTGTAATCCAAGTTCCTTTGCCCTTCGGAATATCTGGTTCCAGGACCTTCGATCCTTCAGTGTGGAGGCTGACAAATCCTGTGTGATTCTAATTATTAATCCTCAGTATTTGAATTGTTTCTTTCTAGCTGCTAGCAGAATCTGTTCCTTGGTGCTGTAGTCCTGAAATTTAGCCACGATATTCCTTGGGGTCTTAATTTTGTGGTCTCTTTCAGGAAGTGATTGGTGAATTCTTTTCAATGGTGATTTTACCCTTTGATTCTACAATCTCAGCGCAGTTTTCATTCAGGATTTCCTGGAAGATAGTGTTTAGATTCTTTTTTTCATCATGGCTTTCAGGAAGTCCTATAATCCTTAGATTGTCTCTCCTAGATCTATTTTCCAAGTCAGTTGTTTTTCCTAGGAGATATTTCATATTTTCTTCTAATTTTTCACTTGTTTTTGTTTGTTTCTTTTTTTTTTCGCTCTTCCGATCTGCGTCGTTTGCTTTTTGCTGAGGCAATTGGGGTTAAGTAACTTGCCCAGGGTCACACAGCTAGGGAATGTTAAGTGTCTGAGACCAGATTTGAACTCAGGCCCTCCTGACTTCAGGGCTGGTGCTCTAACCACTGCGCCACCTAGCTGCCCCTGTTTGACTGAATCTTGAAGTCTTATTGAGTCATTCACTTGCATTTGTTCAATTCTTATTTTTAAAGTGTTGTTTTCTTCAGTTACCTTTTTAAGCTCCTTTTGTAACTGTCCAATTTGTTCATTGCACTCTTTTTCCACTTCACTAATTTTATTTTTCAATAAATTGGTGTCTTTTTCATATCTCTTTTGCAGGGCATCATATCCTTCTTGCAAGATATTGTATCCTTCTTGCACTGATTTCAGTTTATTTTCCCATTTATCCTCCAGCTCTCTTTTGAGGTTCTTTATGCAATCTTCCAGAAAGGCCTTTTGAAAAGGGGACCAGTGATGGTCCTTGCTGATTTTCTCTGGAGTTTTGTCTAAAGGAACCTCTGGATCTGGGGTGATCACTTCTTTCTCTTTATAAAAGCTGTCTATGGTGAGAGCTCTCTTTTGCTTCTTCATTTTTTTTTAAGACAGTGTGGATATCTCTTTTAAGGTAGGGAAAAAAAAAACGGCAGCTGAAAAGCTTTGCCCTGGGGCACTTTGGTGAGTTGAGTTAAGGTGCTGGGCCGGTGGGGGCTAGGACTAAGTCCGAATTACTCCTTAAACAAGGCAACTCTGCCAGAACACCTGCCCCCAGTCAGGGCAGAGTGTCCCGAGTGCCTCAGATAAACTCCAAGTGTTTAGAATTTGAAATTTGCATTTTGGAATTTCTGCCACGATGAGCTGAGCTGAGTCCCACCCTCACTTCCGGCCTACACAGTAGTCGTTTATTTATCTCTCGGTCTGAGTCCGACTAAACTGATATGAAGTTATCCAGAGAGCAGTGTCCAAATATTTCTGAGTTCGTTGACTTGAAGATCAGTTCAGAGGCTTATTTTATTGTTGATTTGAGAGAAGATCGGAGGAGAGGCAGAAAGTCACCTTTTCACTCCACCATCTTGGCTCCGCCCCCTTGTTCTAATATTCTTGAAATGATTCATAAGCTAATTTGTTGAACTGTGTCACCCTAGTAGACTATAAACTAATAAGGCTATGTGTTCTATTGGTAAGAGCACTGGCCTTTGATTTGAAAACTGGGTTCTGAAGTTTTGGTAAAGGTTTCGTTATGTAATATTGGACAAACAAGTTTGCCTTAGTTTCCTCACCTGTAAAATGGAGATTATGATTTGTACACTACTTATTTCCTGAGATTGTTTATATAAATCTTAAAGTACTATATAAATGAGTTATTATTCTGATAGCAAGAAATCATGTTTTATTTAAAATTGATATCTCTCCCAGTATGCAAAACAGTGATTTCTGTATATTCAATGTTTAATACATGATTATTAAAAATTGAGTTTATTTGAAACTTTTATTTAAATAATATTATCTTAAAGCACCTTATAGCTTTGAAAGTGCCTGATTTCATAATCATATTTCTCTTTGTTTTTGTTGTTATTATAGAAGCAAACAAATTGAGAAACTAGAAGTAGATCCTAGCAAATATTCATTTCCTGATGTGACAAATATAGTCCAAGAGAAAAAAACTGCTTCCAGACAAATCCAAGCTAAATCTCCAGTTGTACCCTGTGCTGAAGATTCCAACTTTGAAGATAATCCTGAAGTTCCGCCTTTGATTTAAAACCTTCAAAAATTACTTTACTTGATTATGATCTGCATGATCTTTCAGTCCAGAAAATGCCATCATATTAAGTTAAAATTGCATTGCAATTTGTAGCAAAACAATTTCTATTATATTTTTACCTACTTTGAATAATATTCTTTTAAGAATATCATATATCTTGTTTCTGTACTGTTGATTCTGTTGTAACACATCAGAAATTACTTGAATTTTATCAACATTTAATAATTTTTTACTGAGTTTTTCATATAAATCACATAAATATTGTAAGAACATATGAAAACAAATGGTCAGTAGATTAAGGTAAATAGTCATTAGAGTGGGAAAGTAGTCACTAATATAAATTAATTTATAAAGGAGCCATTATTCTACAGTTAATTGTTAGGAAGGTGTCTGTTTTCTGTATGTTTTTTTTTTTCTAATTGTGAAGCTGGATTCTAATCTCTTAGGGTTAGAGATGTAAGAAGTAGGAACATACCAATATGATCCCAAAGTAGTACAGACTTGTGTGTCAGGAAAGATCTGAGCTTTTCATTGGCCTTTACCAATGGTCTGGGAGCCAGGAGAGATCAACCAAAGGCTGCATACTAGAACAGGGAAAGAGAAATTAGTATGTCTGTGTCTGTGCTTGGGAATTGGGAAATAACACTGAAGTTCAATTGTCAGTGACAGAAATCACAACAGTTTAACTTTGAGAGCTCTGTGGCTTCCAAAGAGAAGGGGAACAAGGTGCCTGGCTAGGAAAACACAGTTAAAGAGGCAGGTTGTTGCAAAAGTCAGAAGCAGTCATTATACTCAGCCACTAAAAAAGTTGCCACTGGCCTTTCTGGGAGGTGACTCTTTAAATCAATGTAAGCATGTTAATTCCCAGAAAGGAAATCTTAAGCTGGTGAGTTTCTCTTGATTAGGGAAGACTGGGAACAAGAACAGTGTTTCTAATGGTCTTTGTTGGACAAGATGAGCCATTTTAGTCTTAAAGCTACTTGATACAGGTCTGGAATCTATATTCAGAACTGAAGTTAGAGAGTTCTCGTCTTCAAGGGTTGAGAATCTTAACAGACTTACTAGCTAGGCAGAAAAGAGGGAAATGAGAAAGAGAAAAGATCTAGTTTCTTGTACATCTTTTCTGAAAACCAAGAATGAATTCATTAGATCTCTGTGATGTGTGTGTGTGTGTGTGTGTGTGTGTCTGCAATTTGTTAGTGTAGCTATTACCAAAAGCTTTCCTAGGTAAAACCATCCCTAATTCATCTTACCTTATACAACATAAACCATTGTTGACATATAATAGACCAAATCAGGTCTTTCTCACACATAAAAATGGTATACATAGACTCAATAAAAATTTGATATAACAAAATAAAGCTTATGTTTTGTGCTATTCTGCTTTTCTTCCATAGAAGTATTATATAGCAACTTTTCTCAATAGGATTTAATAATTCTCCTCCAAAGTTATGAACATGAAACAAGATAATGCATTCATAATCCCTTATATGAAAATATCATGTAAATGGCCAAATGATATCATCAATATTTGCAACTTTTATGTGTGAATATAATTGAAGACTCTGGTAGACAGGAAGAAATCTTTTTTTGTATTGCTCATTTGGAAAAGACGCCCTTCTGATTGCAGTTGCATGTGTCATCTTCCTTTTTTTTCCCTTTTAATTTCCCTTGGAACATCTGACAAAAAAGACTGCATGCAAATTCAATATGTGTATCCTATTTGTTTTCCCAGAAGACCACAGCTAAAATTGGTCATTTTCTCATATTAATCTTTCTATATTACTCTCAATTTCCTTTAATTCTAAACTTATTTTTTGTTATTCTTATTACTTCATTTAAAAATGACAAAACTATAACTGTGCAAAGGAAGCCTCCCTTTTTTTAGTTGATGTAGTCACAGAAAGCTCTGAATATTATTACAAAATGCTAAGGAATTTATATATAATCCCACAAAAATGTGTTTTTTTTTCCTTTTTGCTGTGGCAATTGGGGTTACACAGTCAGGAAGTGTTAAGTGTTTGAGGTCAGATTTGAACTCAGGTTCTCCTGACTTCAGAGCTGGTGCTCTATCCATTGTGCCATCTAGCTGCCCCAAACATGTTTCTTGAGAAGATTATAGAAGCTTGGCTCTCAATGAAGGCAACTGGGAAACTGATACAGAAGGGATTCTAATTGTTGGCCCCTAGCCCAAATGTATTCTCTGCAGCCCAAACCCCACAGAAATCTTCAGTTTCTAGCTGATAGGTACAGGTACAGGACTACAAGGTCTACCATTCCATCAAGTCTGGACATACCTTGTAAATCAATAAAACAGCACCAACAGGATGTAGATCAGAACATTAAAATACAAACCTTAATCTTTCCCCTGACATGATGCCTGCTTGCTACCCTTTTTTGCTGTCCTTTGGACATATTAATGCCAAAGTTAGTCTAATATCATTACCACCCTCCCCAACCTTCCAGTGGGCTTTTCTGTATGCATTCCAGGTAACCACATGCACAGTTCAATCAAGGTTTTAGGACCTTCCCATGGTAACAAACACATCCTGTATCCTTAAATTTGTGCATATTGTGATTAATCAGATTTCATATATCTTGTTGTCTTGCTTTGTTGGGCTGCTGACTCCTAACTCCTGGTAAATTCCTAAAAGGAGCAAACCCTGCCCTGAGTGTATGATTCTTAATCTTAATAAGTGCCTTTACTTGATTTGTAGATGGCCTAAATCCCGAATTCTTTCAATGATGATGCACAGATTAATTGATTGAACCCCCGCAATACCACACAAGAACCACTCAGTGATTGGCTGAGAGAATCAATCATGATCCTTGGTCCTATTGAAAAAAAGAAAAAAGAAAAAAAGTAACCATCAAGCAAGTGTAGAGAGTGATAGACAATCATGTGAAGACCCATGTACCCATACCAGAGAACAATGATGGGGGAAGAAATTTTCTCGACATATTTCTCATTCCTTGGCAATGTCATTTCATAAACAAAAACTGCCCAGCTCTATTAGAACTAGAGAGTTAAATAAAGATGAAAAGAATCCACTGATTACTTCTAGAAAAGAACCCCACAAGGAAAGATCCCAGGAATGCCATGGTCAAAATCTAGAGTTCCATGTCAAAAACAAACAAACAAAATATTGTAGTCATCCATGAAGATATCCAAGTATCAAAAAATCAGAATCAGCATCTTGAATGACCTGAAATAATTCAGAGAAGAGCTTTTACAGCTTACAACCATAAATTATCTTTCACAGTTGAATATCATCTCTGGGGGGAAAGTGGGGTTTAAAGCAAAGCATGTAGGGGAAAAATATCTTTAATGGAATAAAAGCAGAAGTAGTTCTGCTGAAAAGACTCATTAAGAACTTGAAAATATAAATGCAAAAGTTTGGAGAATCATAGAAATGTACATTTATTTGAATAATTTTAAGGAATCTAATGGTAAAATCTAATGGTACAACAGTACCAACATTTTAATGGAGAGGAAACAAAAGGTCTCTTTAGAAATGTAATGTCTTTAAAGGGAATTAAATAAGAAAAATAGAGGGTTTACTGATAGATTCTATTCTGAAAATTTTAACAAAAGGGAAGGCTGAAGGAATGCATTGGTACAGAAAGGAAGAAAAAGAAAATTGAACTAGCTATTTCCCTTACCTGAAGTGCGGGAGAAGAGTATCCAACTATGGCAGAAAGACTGGCAGACATCAGATGAATCTCACTAATCAGACAAATGAGTGTTAAACACAAATTTACATATATACAGGAACTCAATGGAGAAACTGATGGGAATTGGGGTGTGTGGGGAAGTTAAAAATAAATATATTAGAGAAGAAATAAAATGTGATTAGAATAAATTTCCTAATCCTGAAGGAAGAATTAAAAGAAAAAATAAACTCATATAGAAATCACGAGGTAGTATCTACTAATTGGGGTATGGTTGGGAACATCTTGGTGTGTTAATGTGATGAAATAGTGTTATGCAACAAAAATGATCAAATAGATAAAGGACTCAGATCAATGCAATGATCAACAGTGTTTATAGAAGACATAAGTTGAATCATGTTTCCTATCTCCTGACAGAGAAGTGTTGGACTCAAGGTGCCAAAAGAAACAGATTTCGAACATGCTATGTATTTGTTTTACTTGGCTTTGATTATTTCATACAAGAGGTTTCCCCATTCCCATCACTGTTTTTCATTTGGAGAGAGGGATGATTGTGGGAGAAAAGAGGATAATTTGCTAAAATTAGCAAAAATTATTCTCCTAAAGGGCTACTAAAATTTATTTTTCTACAATAGTGAACAATAGGATATTTAGAAGGAAGCACACACAAGCAAGGCAGTATTGAAAGTAATATATGGAGTTAATTTTTAAAAAGCAAGTAGTGTGAAATGGAGCCTCACAGTTGTATAATTCTCTTTTATATCTTTGGTCATTTACATGGAAATACTCTTTTTATGATGTTTAGGTTCAGTATAAAAATTAAAAAGCTAATTGAGTCAACTGACTGCTAGTTAATAGAAAACACATGGATAGAGACTCTTAGGTTATAGTGTTTGGAAATCTAGACTCACAGGGTTACCCTTAGGATCCTCTAACATGTAAGAATGAATGTTAATTGGGGAAGTACCTCAGAACAGGTGTTACATCTATAATTCATACATTATTTTTAAAATAGTTTTTCCTTTCCACAATTACATGTAAACATTTTTTTTATCATTCTTTTTTTTTTCAAATTCTGAGTTCCAAATTTTCTCCCTCCCTCCCTTCTTCACCTCCACATCCCTAAAACAGTAAGGCATTTGATAAAGATTATATGTGGGAAATTATGTAAATTATTTCATATTAGTCATGTTGAGAAAGAAAAAAAAAGACTAAAAACCTCCCCCCTCCAAATGAAAAATAGTGTGCTTCAGTCTGTATTCATATCCATTAGCTCTTTCTCTGGAGGTGGACAGCATTTTTTCATCAAGAATCCTTTGGAATTGTCTTGGAACACTATATTGCTGTTGTGACTAGCTAAGTTATTTACAGTTGATGTAGTATGCAATATGCAATAGATACATTCTTGAAAAGCTGTCTATACATCAAATTTTTATGTACCAAGTCATATTTTAAACATAAATTCATCATTTCCTAAGATTAAAAATGAATATCACAAGAGGCAATTGAAAGGCACATGGTGAGTATGAGTAGATTGCATAACTTATACATATTAAAATATAACCAATGAGGAACTCCTAAGAATAGTAATAAAAAAGTCATCAACGAAATATATGATCGGAAGAGAAGTAGTAGAAGGGGTCATATGAGAATGAAATATGGCTAGCTAAAGTACTCTACTGCTATACTCACGTCAGGATAAAAGAGAAAGGTCTCCAGTGTGTTGGGTTGACCAGTGATCTGGTATGACTGCAAGGAATTTATGACTTGATTAGATCACTGGCCCATTAGAAGAATGGAACTCACTATTAAATCCTTTTGTCAATCACAGAATAATTTCAGAGTTGAAGGAGACCTCAGGGTCATCTAATCCAATCCAAGTCTGACAAAATTCCTGCCATAACCCATCCAACAAGAGGCTGTACAGCTGTCCCTTGAGGACTTCCAGTGAATGGGAACCAACTATCTTCTAAAGTAAGCAATTTCACTCTTGGATAGCTCTCCTAGGCAACATTTTCCTTACATCAAGTCTTAATCTCTTTCTTGGCAACTTCCACATTGCTTCTAGTTCCTGGCTCTCTGAGATGTGCAGAATAAATCTAATATCTTTCCCACTTGACAACTTTTAGGGACATGAAAAATATCAATTATGTCCTTTCTTAGTCTTGTTTTCTCTAGAGATTCTTTTGTAAAGTGAAGAATCCTTTCCTAAGTATTATCATGTTTGCCTAAGTTCTATCATCAGAAATATCCTATGGTCATTTCAGTCTTATTTTGCTTTTGTCTCATTCTAACCTTTCTCCTAATTTACCATTCATCTAGTTATCCCTTCCACTTTATGTGTTTTATATGATTGAGGAAGGTAGAGGAGGAGGAAGTAACTGGATGATTTTACATACATATATATATAAATAATATGCATACTTTATATATTATGTATATATATGTATACACACACATATATATGTATATATATATACATATATGTAAAGTTTGGGATTTTTTTTAGATGAAACACATTTATATAAACTTCTGCTAAAGTCATACTTTTGATGCCCTATCAGAGAATAGGGCTGACTTTTGAAATTTCAAAGATTATACCAACAGATCACAAGCTGGTATAATGGGAGGAATCACAGGAGCCTCCCTGAGCTGCTTGGATCCTAATCCACTTTCTGAGTATTTTTATTCAGCACTGAAGGACTTGGGAATGATGAAAAAGTTCTTATTGGTACTCATCAACTTAGACTCTATGGAAACTAAACAATCCCTTTCTTGTTTCCCTGGTCCTCATGAGAATGTATAAGGCATAATGGAGCTATATTGACCACTGAATAGGAAGAGCTCTTCCTATCTTCCACTAAGCTTAAAAAAGAAACACCTTCTATTATCACTTTCTCTCCCTGTCTGTTGAACATAGAGAGAATATCTTTTAAATATTCATCAAGGGGAGAGGGGAGTTAAAAAGGAATATTTTCTTGTTCTCCTTAAAATACTGCAATAGAAAAAACATTGTTTTTTGGAGGGAGAAATCAGAAGACTTAGTTTGAAGCTTAGGTTTGCTACTTGCTACCTGTAACTCTTGGCAAGTCATGTAATTTCGCTGGGACTGAGTTTCCTCAGCTGTCAAATACAAATGCTAGAATGTAAAGATCCACACTTTAAGTTGGTGGGAGAGAGTCTTTTTTTCAATTGTGAAATTCAACTCTGTGTTTTTAAGGACCAGATTTATGTCCCTGAGGGAGACTAATCAGGCTATCCGGGGCCACACTCTCTAGTATATTATATCCCTACCCCAGAGCATCTTGAGAAAATCTCTAAGACAAAACTTTGAAATAGCTTGTGTCTAGTGTTTCCCCAAAAGGAATTAACTATTTCTTCTTGAAAAAATACTCAAAATAGAAATTAGATCGTGTCAAAAAGATATTTTCCTTACCACAAAATACATTTAAAAATGCAAAAAACTCTTAAGCATGAATTAATAAAGCATGATATGCTGTTGTGGGATTTTTAGTTATGTCTGATACTCTGTGACTACATTTGGGTAACAAACTCTTAGAAAGTTATTGATACTAAAAATGACATAGTTTTGGCTCATATTCTTGGTAGTGATCATTATCAGCTTCTCTGAGAAAATGTTTCAGACCTTTTCTCCTGCTGGACAACCTGAATCCTATACCAAGATCTTTTAATATGAGATTGCTGTTAAGATTAGAGACTTCTATCTCACTATTACTCTTCAGTCACCTATAATCAGGGGAAAAACACAAAGCAGAAGAGGTAGTAAAAAAAAAAAGTCTGACTTCTGTTTGTAAGTTTATATAGACAACAGATACTTCCACAGTTGCTGGGAATATAGAAATTGGTGGGGAGGGGGCAGTGAGGGAGGAATTATGGCTTACTATGTGCTAAATTCTAGTGATACAAAAATAAAAAGTAAAGCAATTCCTGTTCTCAGGAAGCTAGTAGAAGGCTTTACAGCATATATAAGGAAGTAGTACTCAGGGACAGTTGTTTTGAGAGGGAAGTCATAGAAATGAAGGTGAATGATCATAATAGACATTCAAACAGGATATTTAAAGTATGGATTGAGGTCTGAGAATGATGAGATCTAGAGGTCCCTTTTTGTTTTTATTGGCACTAATGAGGAAAACATAGTCCTAGTCCAGTGGTTCCAAAACTGTGTGGATTTTTACCAAAGGTTTGGTCTCAAAAAGTTTGGTCATCTGGGGGACAGAATAAGGGTGGATAGTTGGATGAAATGTAAAGGATGGTCCATGGTCTAGAGTTGGTGGGATAAAAGCAGATCCTTAAAATGAGAATATTAAATAAAAATAATGTGAGATTTGTGAACAAGAAATACCACTGGCAGCCAGTCTTAACTTTAACTAAAGGAAAAAAAAATTGATCAGGAGAACCTTTCTTTTCCTTCTACCTCCCCCAAATAAAATTCCTCCCTTGCCCGCCCCCCCACGGAATTGTCATAGTGGCTAATATTAATTTATTTAATTAAATGATTAAACATTTACTTCATCAGGGTGAAAGATTAAGCAGTTACTTGAAACAGTATGGGAATACTAAGTAATCAGGTGCTAATAATGAAGAGCACTAAATTAGGGGTGAAATGATCTTGATTCAAATCCTGACTCAAATACTTATTACCTGTGAAAATAATTTGAAAAAAACATTTGTAAATCATTTAATCTTTCACCTTTATCAGCTATGAAATAAGGTGTTTATATGGTTTTCAAAGAGCACATAGTCCAAGGTCGGATGTTGGTAGGGCAATGAGGAGGGTCTAATGGGTTGTGAGTTTCTTAATAATTGAGGAATATCTTCAGGTAGGTTCTCAACTTCACTTGGGGTTCAGATTCATGATGGAGTGCTCTCTGGGCATAAAGCAACATTGTGGAATGATGGGCAACAGTAACGAAGGAAGTAGATTCAGGGGATACAACTGATGGAGCTAGAAGTGTATGAAGAAGAGGACATGTGAAGAATATTATATCCTACTGTACAATTAAGTTAGATTTCTCCTATTCAGTTTATTCTAGTCTAGTGTTTCACTACAATCTTTGTATCTCTCCTGATAATGAGAGAAAAAGAGGGGGGAAAAGAAAATGGAAAATAGAGAATTAAAGGAAAATATCGGCATGTCTCCCCTCTTTCTATTACCACTATAATAAAATACTAAACATGTGATATCCATAAGAAAAAAAGGACAGCTAGATGGCACAGTGGATAGAGTGCTAGGCCTGGAATCATTAGTTAAAATCTGGACTCAGACACTTATAAGATGTTTGGCCCTGGTTAAGTCACTGTTTTTCCTTAATTTCCTCATCTTTAAAATGAGCTGGAGGAGGACATAGTCAAGTATCTCTGCCAAGAAAACTCCAAATGGGGTCAAGAAAACTCAGACACAATTGAAAAAAGATTGAACTTAATAAAAAAAAAAGCAACTTGATTTTAAAAATAGAGATTTGATATGTGACAACCACTTCTGTACTTAATCAAAGTATTAAAATTAAAATGGTATAGCAAATACAGATTGATTTGTCATACCACTCAAATGAACAGACATTTGGAGAATGAACAAATAATATGTGTAAAAGATTAAAATATCCTGATGGTTCTTCCAAAAGAAATTTCTCTTACAGTTACATCTGTAAGTGTTTTAAAGACCACATCTATAAGCAGGAAATAATCACCATAGAACTGTAAGTATGAATTTGTCATTAATTATATTTTTTGTTAAATCTAGAATTCTGTTCCCCTAAGAAGTTCTAATTACTCCCACTTCTTATAGGCACATGTTCACATGTTTTATTATGAAAAGACATACAAATGTTTCCTTTGAAAAATGGTACAGGACTGAGTACAAATCTTTGAAGCTCTTTCAAAAGAGAAAAAAAGCAATAAGTTATGTTGGATGCTGATTTTCTACTTTGCTATTGTACTTTATTTAAAGAGGGTTGCTAAGAGAAATAGCTTTATCCATAAGAAACTTTTTTTCAGTGGCTTATGATTCTAAGTACCAAATAAGTAATCTAGATAATAAATATTCCAGACATGAGGAGCTTTTGGGAACTGCAAGGCTCTTTTCCTATGGATGAGAATCTGAGTCAGGTTTTGAAGAATATTCTGTTTCATTGTTTTTAAGTTATATCTGATTCTTCATGAGTCCATTTGAGCTTTTCTTGGCAGAGAGACTAGTGTGCTTTGCCATTTCCTTCTCTAACCCATTTTATAGATGAGGAAACTGAGGCAAACTGTGAAGTGACTTGCCCAGGGTCACACAGCTAATAAGTGCCTAATAATAGATTTGAACTCAAGAAAATTAGTCTTCCTAACTTCAGACCTGGCAGTCTATGCACTATGCCACCTAGATTCCCCTTTGAAGGACAGGTAAGGCTTGCTTAGAAGGGTGGGAAAAGGAATACCTAATAGGTGGTAAATAATGATTGAAAAAAGAGGTGATAGATTCAGATGCAGATTAAGATATGGTTCCCATTATCCTTCTCTGCCTTGGATATGGCCAAGATATATGAGAATTTGTTATCTTGAATATACATGTTTGTAACTACAGTTTTGTTTTCCTTTTTTTCTCATTTACAGGAGAAGTAAATGAGAAGGAAAGAAGATAGATTTTCATTGATTGAAAATAAATAAAATTTAATTTTTAAAATTAATAAATTCATCTTATTTATTTAATTTTTCCCCAGTTATATTCAAAACAAAGAAAATTTACATATGTTTTTAAGATTTTTGAGTTCTAGGTTCTCTTACTTATCCCCACCCATAATTAAGAAACCCACTTATGAAGTTATGCATTTCCATAAAACATTTCCATAAAAGTCAAGTTATAAATAAAAATACAGATCTCATACCCTAATGAAAATAAAAACCCTCAAGAAAAATTAAGTTAAAGAGAGAGAGAGAGAGAGAGAGAGAGAGAGAGAGAGAGAGAGAGAGA
>JAJPUD010013836.1:14342-28577 GCA_023553655.1 Myrmecobius fasciatus | reverse complement strand
GAGAGAGAGAGAGAGAGAGAGAGAGAGAGAGAGAGAGAGAGAGAGAGTGCTTCAGTCTGTATTGAGGAATAATCAGTTTCTTTTCTCAGTATGGATAGGATTTTTCATCACAAATCCTTTAGACTAGTCGTAGATGATTGTGCTACTGAGAACAGCAAAGTCCTTCACAGCTTATGAATGCTAAAAAATTAATAAAATTTAAGGTAAAAAAATGTGAAAGGGAGAATAATTGATGAACAAAATCCTTTAAGAGGAAATATAGAATAGATAAAATTTACTGAGAGAGGTTATCCTTGGTAAAAAGAAGAGGCACTGATTCTTTCAGGCACGATAGAAGGAGAAAAATAATTATTTCTCTGGGTCTCAACAATTTTATCTATAAATTTATGATATTGGATTACATGATTTCCAAATCCCTTCTAACTCTAATATTCTGTGATGCTATGATAAATAAAGTGCTGTTTCTCATTGGGAACTCTTCAAGGGAAATCTGTCAATGCCCTGTAATTTCTTTATTGTTTAATAGGTTATAAAAGCACCTCCTAGGTCACTTAATGGAGGCACCTTCTAAAGGCCAGCTGTTAACTGTCAAATCTATCCAGGATACAAAATGACAGATTCACTCCTATATTAAAGTCAAAAATTGTATTATTGTTATTTTTAGAATACTGAATTATGGCTATAGTCACTGAGGGATTGAAGTGTGTGTACAAAGAATTGAGGAAGAATTCTATTTAATTGATGTTTAACTGTATTTCAATCTACTTGGTTTAGGTAAAACTGGTAGTATTCTGGTAGGATTTTAAGGCATTTGATGCTTTATTCTTTTTCTTTATCAATCAGGTCTCAGGATCCAATTTGGTTCTGTATAAGACCAGGGTGCTTGATAGGGGAATGGATTTTGGCCAGAGACGACATTCTCCTGAACACACTGTAAGGTTCAAAAATTCTGTTTCTCATATATGACATATCATTTCCCATTTTTGTGCTTTTGCAGAGACTGGCAATCATTCCTAAAATAATAATAATAACAACAACAGTACTAATAGCTCACATTTATATAATAATTTCAGATTTACTGTTTTATTATATTATATCCTTTGATCTTCACAACTACCCTGTGAGGTAGCTGCCCTATTTTATAGTTTAGGAAACTGAAATTTTTGCACAGAGTCATACAGATAGTATGTGTCTGTGTCGAGATCTGAACTCAAGTCATCCTTCAAGGTTCAACTCAAGTGTAACTTCCTACAAAAGGCTTTAGAATTGCTGGTTTCTAAGGATTACCATTTTTAAAAAGCTAAGATATTTCTATCTTGAGATATGATTGGAAATTATTATCTGATGAGAAACTATTGCCTTCATGATGTGACACAATGTGTTTTGTGTAACTTGTTTATATAGAAAAGAAAATAAAGAAGTAAAATGTGTTTTATAAATCTCTCATTTATTTGATCCATTAAATTGTAAGCTCCTTGAGGGCAGGAACTATCTTTTTGCCTTTTTTTGTATTCCCAGCACTCAACTCAGTGTCTGCTAAATAGTAGTTGTTTAATAGATGTTTATTGATTGATTGATCTTTATAACAACCCTCTGAGATAGGTGCTATTATTATTCCTCTTTTACAGTTGAGGAAACTAAGAGAGAAGTTAAAAGATTTGCTTGGGATTATACAGCAAGTGTAAAAAATTGGATGTCAACTCAGGTTTTTCTTACTGGCTCCAAGCCCAGTATTCTATTTAGTGTATCACCTAGTTGTTTTAAAAGGTCAAGTGTTAGCTAGAGACCCATTAGGATAAATAGTCAACCAGTTGTTAGAATGCTAGCAATTTTCCAAACTAGGGGCTCCAGGCTACTGTGGTTGGGCTAATAACTTTCCATCTCATATAAACCTCATAACGCAGCAAAAGAAGGGATCACATGAAACTAAGGTTTATTACATTTCTCCTACATTAAAAAGTGAATTGATATTCTTTCTTTGGATATGATGAAGAAATGGGGACAGAGTGGAATCAGAGAATGTTTGAGTAAGATCATCAAGCAAGATTTAGCTCCTGTTCTTTCCAAAAGGGAAAAGGGAGAAGAAAGGATAGAGCCCTTTCTACAGTGCTACCTAATAGTGTTAAATTAAATAAATAAGTAAACAATGGCTAGTCCAAGGAATGTAGAGTAAATATATTTAACATATGATTCCTGGTTCCTCTAGCTGTCAAGTCCTTTTCCAAAAAATTACTATAGATTTACTTTGGATAAATAAAGCATACAATTACCAAATATAAGTATACGTATATATATATATATACATATATATATGTATTATTGTCTCTATGTGTATATCTATATGCATGTGAATTGTGTATATTTGTTTTACATGTATATGTATATATACCTATGTATATACATAGGTATATATACATATACATGTGTGTTCCTATAAATGTGTATGTGGGCATTGCTTCTCCCACATAGAATGCCAGTTCCTTGAGGGCAGGGTCTATGTCGTTTTTGGCTTTATATCTCTAAGCATGTTGCTTAGATATTCACTAGTATCATATAAACCTCATAAAGCAGCAAAGGATGATAGATATTCACTAAATGTGGCACAATTGTTTATTGATTGATTATTTTTTCCTCTAACCTCCTTCTGACCCTTCATCTCGACTGTTCTGCTTGGAAGGCAGAAGACACTGTGGGTAAAGCTTGTAATCTGAGCCAAATGCTATGAAAGTAGATATTGGCCTACTTTATTGTTCTGGCACTCCTTAAGGATGTACTTTCTAACACTGTGGTCAGCAGTAATTTACTTTTTCAATTTACTTTGATAATTCTAGTCACTTGTATTTTTAGATTAGCCTCTTAATGCCTCTTCTACGTTCCCTTTATACTCTAATTTAGAGTCATGGCAGGTAATGTTTTCACAGCTCTCATCACATCCCTTTCCTGCTCAAAATTCTTCATTGGCTCCCCATTACTTACAGAATAATATGCAAACTCATTAGCTTGGAATTCCAGGACCATTACAACTTCTAGTTTATCCTTTAAACTTTATCTCTAATTATTCCTCTTCCAATACTTTGGGTTTTTGCCAACAAGAATATTTGCTCTTGATTTCCTTTTCTGCCTGAATATCATTGTTCCTGTTATTACATCAATTTTGGGAATGTATCTTCCTTTCTATCCATATTTCTACTGGTTTAAATTTTTCCTATATTTCAAGGCCAAGTTTAAATATCACATATTCCATGAAGTATCCATTTATTTATTCAACAAGAAGTGTTCTTTTCCCCTTCAAAATTTCTCGCATATTTTTGTTCATACCTCTCATCAGCATTTGTTATATTCTATTTTATATTGTAGTTATTTGCAAATTTTATCTCCCATGATTTGCTGTAATATGAATAAGGAAAGGGATTTTTTCTTTATTGCTCCAGATCCCAGTAGAGTGCCTCACACATAGTAAGTGCTTAATAATGTCCAGGAATTGGATTATTGAATTCCAACATAGAAAGTTGTAGAATAAATTTCAATTCAACAAACATTTATGAAGACAAATTAGGTCATCTTTTGTTTCAGTTCTTACCTAGCCTTTAGTTATTGGGGTATTGCCTCAGAGAAACTGAGATCTGGGAAAGAGCTTAGCTTAAAAAGGGCATGTTTCCCCCTTCATCCAGGGATATTGCCAGTTTTTTTGACCTATGTCCTGCCTCTGGAGTCTGGAGGAGAGAGATGGCTGTACAGCCTTGCCTCATTTAAATCCAATTGACTTTCATGTCAAGACATCCTCTTCCTGATGTTATTGATCTTCAAAAATGAAGGATGAATGACAACAATAACTGTATATAGACTCTGAGAGGAGATACAAGGTTTAGAAAAGATCCTTATGTGTTTGACCTTGTGGAAATTTTCTGTGGTACAAGTAGAATAAGAATTTGATAAGTGATTGGCATTTTGGGATCTGTCATTCAGAGGGACAAGCAATCCTAGCAAACTCTGAAATTGATCTGGAATACTGTAATCTCTGAGCCGGAAAGAAAACTTGAGACAAGCCTGGAATTGTCAAAAGAGACATCCATAGCCTGTGAGAGGTCAGACTGAAAGGAAAGGATGGAGAAATAATGAGCTGATCTATAAAAGCAATGTTGACACAAGGGCAATAGCTAGCAGAAAAAACCAAAAGGAGAAACAAGATGAAACTATATGGCAGAGAGGGGTGAGCCCAGGTGAACCACTTCGTTCTAAAAGCATCTTGGAACAAAGGACTTGAGCTGAAGCTGTCAGTTGTACTCCTTTCTTCTAGAACTCAAGGATATTCCCATAAAAGGTCTGATCTTTCCTCAATTTCCCTTCACCTTGTGCTTGTCTAGTGAAAGACACTGTAATAAGCTCTTCTCTCTTCTTTTACATTGAAATTCCTTGGATTATAATCTTGTCTCAAGTATAGAGAAGGTGGATTTTAGTTTGAGGTACACAAAAATTTAAATTAGGACAGAGAGTCAAAACTCTTTCTGAATGTTAGGAAATTTTCATAACTGGGGGCTCCAGAATATTGTGATTGTGCCAATAGCATTGTGTCTAATATAAATTTTTTGACAGTAGAGGAAGGACCATATGATCCCCAGGGCTATCCTGTTCCCCTTGACTGAAAAGTGAGTTTATTATTATAATAAGATTTGTCTGATTAAACCTTCAGAGAGAAGGGGAAATAGAGAGGAGTAGGAAATAATTAAAGAAAAGTTCACATTCTAAACCACCCTTCTTCCCCAGAGAGGTGATAGGCAAGTTCTGGGAAGAATTCAGACTCTCCCTCATCCATCAGGGAGAAGGATTTTGTACCACAGGCCAACTGTACATGCTCATGTCAGCATTTAATAGTATTATACACAATATTGTTATTTGGATATTCCATTTGTGTAAGACACTTTTAAGGTCTAAGAGGGGTATAGAGTCACTTCTGGTCATTTTAAATTTCCTCTGAGAAAGGCCTGCTTCCATAATGGGAATAGGCTGACCTCAAAAAACTGATTTTACTTGTCATTACTGAGCTCAATCCAATGTGGCAATGAAAAGAAACTTCAGACATAGAGAATTTTTAATAGTAGGACTTTAAATATGAAATTTTAAGACTGGAAAGGATATGAAGATGATCTAGCCTAACTCTCAATTTTATTGATGAAGAAACTACATCACAGAAAGGGGAATTGACTTATCCAGCACCACAGAACTAAAACTAAAACTTGAAACCATGTTTTTCTAACTTCATTTTTTAAGTTCCTTTCATTATATAAGTATCCATATTTCATTCACTGAGGACTATTCAATTATTCAACCAAACTCAATTCTATCTTGACCCTGAAGGATTTAAGAGTCAGAGAACTTATAGGGCTGAATAGAAATCAGCTTTTCTTGAGGGACAAAAGTAATATTCATGTTTTTGAAGAAATTTTCACTTTGTGGTATCATTACCCATGTCTCAGTATTGAAAGTCAGAGAGCATGAGTGTTTATAAGGAAAATAGATACACACCATAACTGACTAAGTCTAGGGGGATTATATAAGATCCATGGTGAAAAAAAAGTATGTATGCAGTGGGTAAGAGAGGAGCCAATCATTGGAGTTGCTAGTGGTGAAAGAAAATCAGGAAGCTGAGGAGGATCTCAATAGGAAGAGATTAAGAGATTCATCAGAGAATCACCCCCCCCCCCGCCCTGTTTTAATGGGAAGGGGTGTAATTGTGAGGAGTGAAGCAAAGTCATTCAAATGAGGAGGGGATAGGGATTAGAGTTAGACTCTTAGATTTGGAAGAATATGGTCAGCAAATAATGATTCAGATATAGGAGGCCTTCAAAAATGGAAATCCCATCACCTCCTAAGGAAGCCCTTTCACTTTTGAGAAGCTCAGATTGCTAAGGAATTTATTTCCTTACATCAAGCTGAAATCAACTTCTGTACAACTTTCACATATTAATCCTAGCCTTGTCCTCTGGGGCCAAGCACAAGCCTAATCTCTTTTCCACATGGTGGCCCTTTCAATGCTCCAAGAAAACTGTCATTTTGCCCTTCCTCCTCCCAATTTTTTCTTCAGGTTAAACATCTCCTATTATTTCACATGATCCCTATTTGACATATTCTCCAGTCCATTCATCATCATGGTTATTATATTCCTTTAAATTCGCTCCAATTTGTCAATGTCTTTCCCCAAACCATAGCTAGGACTGGACATAGAGCTCCAGATGTGGTCCTTCTAGGACAGAGACAATGGGAGTATTATCTTCTTCATTCATATACCATGTTTCTCTCAAATTCATTGAGAGGTTCATCTCCAGAACAACCTTTTGATCCTCTTCATCTATTCTTACCAACATTTCCTCATTGCTGGCTTTTCATAGCCTCTCCCTTTCTCCAGTTGATATTGGACCTTTAGGGGAGTTATAACTTTTCTATGAGAAATATCTTTAATAAAATCCTCTTTTAGCCAAGGTCCACTCCGTTCTTCCTATCATTTTGTTATTTGGGCAGATGCCCCTCTGCAGGGATTTGGGGGATAAATTCTATATTCAAGGACAATGACCAGTAAGTTGCTGCCCCATTCTGTTTCTTCCCCTTCTTTTTCAGTGGGACAGAGTAAATTGTACACTAAAGATCAACCATGAATTGGTTATACAATCTGCATCTTACATTTCATTACAATATCTTTTTCCCAAAACTTATCCTTCCTCTAAATTTCCCTATTTCTGCTAAAGAAATTGCCATTCTTCCAATTTCAAAACTCTACTTTCATTCTTGACTCCTCACATTCATTCATATCCCATATCCAATCAATTGTCAGATTTTATCACTTCTTCTACCACATTTCTCTACCCTGTCCCCTTCACTTTACTTGCATTGCCCACCATTCTACTTCAGGATTCATAACTTCTAGTCTGGACCATAGAGGTAGCCTTCTAATTCATTTTCTTGACTTAAGTGTCTCCCTGTGATTTTTTCTAAAAAATAAATCTGACCATGACATTTCTTAACTCAAATTCAAATAGCTCTTTATTGATTTTGTGATCAAATATTTCATCTTTTTAAAGACATCTATTTTGAGCTTGTTTAATAATGTGTGTAATTTAATGCTATATTGTCATTTATAAGTAAGTATACATGTAAATGTATGTATATAATGTGTGTTCATGTTAATAAATGTTTAAAAGAAATGGGTGACCAAAAGTATTTAATGACCACAGTCTTTTTTGCCTAATTCTACATTAATAATAATACTAATAACAATTTGCTAGGCATTCTGCTAAATGTTTTACAGTTATTATCTCATTTGATCCCCACCACAACCTTGGAAGGTAGGTGCTATTATTTATATATATATATTTTAAATATGTGGAAACAGACAGAGGTTAAGTGACTTGCCCAGGATCATACCGCTAATACGTGTCTGAGGTAAGATTTGAACTGAGATCCTCCCAGTACTCTATCCACTGTAACATCTAGTTGTCCCAAGAAAGTCATTATTATGTGGGAATAGGACTGTATGGTAGCAACTGTCTAAGAGAGTTATTTTTTGGACTGCATACTAATAACACTATGAAAGCTACAGTAAGCATGAATTCTTCTGACCCCTAAATCATTGTCATTGTCATCATCATCATCATTATTACCACCACCAGCAGCAGCAGTAACAGCAACAAGACTTATTTTTATAGTGGTTTGTAGTTTACAAGATCCTTTTCCATAAAATTCAAGCAAGTTTTGCAAGTATTATTGTCCCTATTGCACAGATAAAGACTCTATGAATCAGAAAGTTAAACTACATTGACCAAGACTCACAATTTGTAAGTGGCATATTTCAGATACAATTCTACATCCTTCCCTTTCAATTTAAATCCAGTTCTTTCAATTCTAGGTTAAACCCAGTATTTTTCTACTATTCTGGATTTTCAAAGAATAGGATGACTTCTGGAGAGAAGAGCTTATCTGGTATAATAGGGTGCCAATGGAGCAATGCGATTAGAAGCCAAGAAGCCAAATAAAATAGAATATTTAGATTTTCTTACTTCTTGTTCTTACATATCTGAACTGGAAGACACATTTCATGTCTGAATCATGATTATTATCAACTCAACTAATACGTATTTTTAAAATTTTCAATGACATTTTATTTTTCCAATTACATATAAAGATAGTTTTCAACATTCATTTTTATAACACTGTATTCCAAATTTTTCTCCATCCTTCCCTTCCCTTTCCCTTCCTGAAGACATCAAGCAATCTAATATAGGCTAAAATGTATAATTATTTTAAATATATTTCCATGTGTGTATGTTATATAAGAAAAATAAGACCAAAAGGGAAAAAAAAACATGAGAAAGAAAAACAAGCAAAAAAGATGCAAATATTCAGTCTCTATAGTTCTTTCACTAAATGTAGATGAAATTTTCCATCCCAAGTCTATTGGAATTGTCTTGTATCATCGCCTAACTCAACAAATATTTATAAGATATTGATGATGTGTAAGACCTGCCTGAAGGATCTCCCTGTTAGATATTGTGCTAGATATCTGATATACAAAGGTCAAAACCAAAACAATACCTTCCTTCAAGGAGCTTTCATTCTAAAAAGGGAATAAAACATTTAAATAAATAAATACAAAATATAGCCAAAGTCATTTGGAGACATAGAGAGCTGTACTAGGGCTTTAAGAGAGACATTTGGAAGTGGCCCATAGGTGAGCCTTGAAGATCTGGCACAACAAAACCAGCTGATGAGATATGCTGTCACTCTGTATACCAGGCTCTCTTCCACGATACACAGCATGAGGCTTCTATATAGTCTACAAAACTTTGGCCTTTTATTTTTTTTATTCCCAGAATAAAAAATATATTGTATTTTCTTACAATATACTTCTATGTCCACATTTGTATTACTATCAGTAAATACGGAAGCATATGTTGACTTAAATTTAAGGGTCTAATCAAATTCCTTATAGAATTTCTCTACCTCACTCTTTACCTTCTGTAACTATAGTTGGTTCATAAAGTGATAATTAGGCTCATGGCAACTGGGGATAAAATACAAAAATAATAGTTTATCACTTAGTGATTGTACAGTCTACTGGGATATATGACATGTACATAAATGGAATGAAGAAGATGATGGTGTCAAAAGAAAAATCCAGACAAATTGCCTTTGAAAAATCAGAAGACTAAAAGGTTACTTACAGTAAAGGAGCCTCAAAGAAAGCTTCATGAAGATATCTTCACTGGACTTGAAAGAAAGAGAATGATTTCAATAAGCAGAAGTGAAGAAGGAATATATTCCAAGAGAGAGAATGAGTTGTATAAATGTACAGAGGTGGGGAGTTGGCTGATTAAGTCCTGGGCACAGAGTAGGCACTTAAATGCTTCTTGGTTTATTTGATAAACTAACAGTTTGAACAGCTTGATAGTTTGCTCTAGCTTGGCTGAAATGTAGACTATGTAAAGAGAGGTAATGTGAAATAAGGTTTGAAAGGTAGGTTGAGTCAGACTAAAGAAGGCTTTGAATACCAAAATAAAGAGATTGTATTTTATCTTGTAGAAAATGTGGAAATCACTTTTTTAAAAGCAGGATTGGTGAAAGAACATGACAAATTTTGCCTTCCCATAACCTCTGATTTTGCTGAGGGCAATCACAGAAGTGCAGAGTTCTTGCCTTAAGCCCATTAAATATGAACTTAGCACCTGATGGGGGTGTTAATAGCCTTCAGGTGACACTTTAAAAGATAATTTCTCACCTATCAGCCTTGATGAGGTGCTATTAAATTGGGGGCACTTTAGCAACACTTGACTATGCCAGTTTAAGAACTTGACTAATCAAAAAAAAGCCCAGGATGGAACTATCAGAATTAATTAGGAACTAAAAATGTTTATATGAATTAATAGGAGACAGACTTTCTCTAACTAATCTGAAGACAGTGTCCACGTTGATGAAGACATTTGGCACTTTGATGTAAGTGCTATTTTAACTGATAGTAAAAGAAGAAAATATTTCAAATTTGAGAAACATTTTCCAAATGGTAAATTAATTAAAATAGACCAGAAGTTGACAGAATTTAATTGGATAATGGAAAGCCTGTACATTCTCTGTAGCTTCCACCCCCCCACACACACACAGAGTACATATAGGAATGTTCATACTGCAGCCCAGCTGTTAACAATTTTAGACAGCAGAGAATGGTTTGCAAAGCTATTTATTAGGGTGAAGATATTCCTCTTCAGAAAAGAGTTTAACATTAGTGAAAGAATTTTGCGGCAAGTCTCCTTCATGATTAATAATTCAATAAAGAAATCTCTATTCCATTCCTCAGCACAACTCTGTCAGGGTCCCTTAACATTTGCTAATAGGATATCCCACCTTTGATTTTATCCTTGAACTATCCATTTGGAGGCCATGTTCAGATTGTGGCTTGTGAGTACGATAGGCTAGGCAATATATTTTAAAATCCACACAGACCTTCATATAAAGAATAGCTAGTGGTGTGGTTGACTGAGTGCTTGATCTAAAACTCAGAAAGACTTGAGTCTAAATCTGGCCTCAGACACTTAGCTGTGTGACCCTGGGAATTTCCCTTAACCTCAGTTTCCTCATCTGTAAAATAAAAATAAAAATAACATTTCTTGTGGTGTCTACACATAGTGGATGCAATATAAATGCTAGCTTTATCAATACTTTTCTCTGAGGAGGTATTATCTGGACCCAGTCCAGTTCTTTTTTTATTCAAACATTACTTACTTCAGACATTTTTCCTTTGATTATTGTAACATTGCATACAGAGACAAATAAACATATATACATACAGATATACATATGCAAATACACAGACATAAAGTTCTATGTGTCTCTAAAAGACTGTAGACAAATTTTACAAAATCCTTAATTTACGTTTGAAATGTTCCAAAATAATGATAACAGCAATAAGTAGCACTTAAATAATGTCTACTACATGCCAGGTACTTTGCTAAGTATTTTACAAATACTATTTTGGTTGATCCACACTGGGAGTAATATTCCATTATTAGTCCCACCTTATAGTTGAGAGAATGGAGACAGAGCTTGTTAGTGTCTCAGATGGGATTTTTAAATGTTCTAACTCCAGGTCCAGCACTCAATGTACTACGCCACCTGGCTACCACCATAGTTAGGTGCACTTGGGAAGACATTCAGTTGTAGAACATACTTTCATGATCTTACATTCTTTCATGAACCTACCTACATGGCCAAAACCTTTGAAATTTAATGTGTCTGAAACTGAGGTAGGTGTGTATGTTTATGTTATGTGCATGTGAGTACTACAAAGAATCTTGAATCATCTCTTTCCTCAAATTTTTTAATAAAATTATTTAAAACAGAATAATCTCTTCTTCTTCTCCTCCTCTTCCTCCTCCTCCTCCTCCTCCTCCTCCTCCTCCTTCTCCTCCTCTTCCTCCTCCTCCTCCTCTCTCTCTCTCTCTCTCAAAATGAAACTCCTGGGCAGCTAGGTGGCAAAGTGGATAGAGCACCAGCCCTGAAGTCAGGAGGACCTGAGTTCAAATCTAGGCTCAGACACTTAACACTTCCTAGCTGTGTGACCCTGAGCAAGTCACTTAACCCCAATTGCCTTAAAAAAAAAAAAAGGAAAGTCAAAATGAAACTCCTCTGTTATAAACCTGCACATGTATAGTCAAGCAAAATAAATTTCCATATTGACTATGTCTGAAAAATATCTCATCCTGAACTCTGAATCCTTCATCCGGGATTGAATATATGAGTAGTATGTGTCAATGTTGAGGTTCAAACAAGACCCCAAAAAGGTTGGGGTTCCAGACTAGTGTCACAAAGTATCTCAAAAGAATTTTCAGGCTTGGACCCATCTCCAAGTCAAGGGGCAAAGTTTATTATAACTGTAATGTCAATTAAAGCAAGTTAAGTTCTAAAATAATTTACTAAAGAATCAGGAGCAAGAAGATAAATGTATAGGAAAAAGTAAGAGAAACCAAGCACTTCATGTCACTGATAGGGTAATTTTATGGCTTAGAGGTGGAGTTGAGGAGTGATCCCGTATGTACCTCATTATTGTCTCAGAAACTTTGTTATCATTGACCAACAGATTGTTATCTGACAGTCAGCAATGTTTGTGGAACTACAGCAACTCCCGAAGCCAGGAAACCTTATAGTTATCACTTTATCTCCCCTACAAGCTAGAGGAAGAAATACATAATTTTTAACTACATCACTCTCAAGGCCAGATGGTCTTAGGGTTATTGCTACATTTCCCCTAAAAGCTGTGTCCCATCATCATCATTAGCTCTGTGCAATCGTGAGTGATCATCACATGGATCAAAATTGCTAATTCTTTTAAAGTCATTTGTCTTTATTGTAATGTTGTCCATGTAAAAGTTATTCTCTTGGTTCTGTTCACTTCACTCAGCATCAGTTCATATAAGTCTTTCCACATTGCTCAGAAAGTATATCCTTCATCCTTTCTTGCAGTATATTAGTATTCTATCACATTTGTATTGTATAATTGTATGTAATATTGTATTGTTGTCATTTCTTAATTGATGTGCAATCCTTTAGATTCCTATTTTTTGCCACTCCAAAAGGAACTATAAGTATTTTTGTACATTATTAGTGTTTGTTTTGCTTAGGAACAATCTCTCCTTTATTCTACCCTTCCTCTAATTCTACATTTTCTCTTTTCCCTTCTATTTCCCTCTTGAGTGAAATGTATTTTTGTTCTCTTTTTCTGTCTCTTTCTGTCTCTGTCTATCTCTCTGTCTCTCTCTGTCTCTGTCTTTCTGTCTCTGTCTCTCTTTCTCTCATATACAACTCTCATTCTCTCTCTTCCCCTCTCCCTCTCTTCCTTTCTGCCTCTCTCTTTCCCCCCCTCTTTCCCTTCCCCCTCATTCTCTCTCACCTTTCCCTTTTTTGTTCCTCCTTTCTCTCCCCCTCTTTCTCTCTCCTCCCCCCTCTCTGTCTCTGTCTTTGTCTGTCTCTGTCTCTATCTTTATCTTCAGATTTTTAAGTTAATTCTAGATTCTAGACACTTCTGGAGGAAAAGTCTGGTCTGGGCTTGTTTCTGCTTTCTTGGGGTTTTGAATGTTGTATTGTTCCAAGACTTCAGGGAAGCCTTAGAGCAAAGTCTGACTGTGGCCTGATTTGTCTGAGCTTTCTAAATCCCTGTCCTTGGTTTGGGTCTAAGCAATACTAAAGTGCTGCTGCTGATCTAGGCACCTGTCAGTTGGGAAAATCTGCTAGTTCAGATTTTCTTGGATTTCTTCCCTGATTATTCTTTTGTAGGTTTCACACTGTGTTAGAAAATTGAACTAAATCAAGACCCTGCTCTGCTTTTGGAGTCTGGATCATCTCACTACTGTTTTGTTCTGGATTCCCAGATAGTGGGATCATATATTGTGAATATATATCATTTATGGCCATGAAATAGAACATCACCCCCAGGGTACAGTGGGCCAATATTATTTTTCACTTAAAAATTGCAAATATATTTTAAAACAAACAAACAAAAACAATCCACAAGTGCACATTGGGGAATTGAATACCAGAATTTGTCTCAGAATCCAAAGTCGCTTACATTCATAAATTTTGAATCTAGATGGAACTTTTGAGATCACATAATTCCCTAATAATATTGAAGGATATTTATATGGGAGTAGAACTTTGAAACCAGACATTATTTTCCAGAATTAATTACTCATTTATTTAGTACTTTGATAATTTTAGTAGTAAAAATTATAGTATTTAAAATTTTCTTGCTAGCCCTCTTTTTAAACCTTGCTTTAACTCTTTAAATCTCATTCAAGTAAAGTGACTCATCTAGGTTTGCATAGCTGGGAAATATTGAGTCCTAAATGGAACTAGAAGTCATGGTTCCCACCTTCACATCCAGTACTCATTTTTCTACAAAATATTGCCTAACCACGTGAAAATGAAAAAAGAAACATATTTTTAAATTAAATTTTTATTTTCAATTCCAATTTTTTGCCTTCCTTCCACTATCTTTGCTACTCATTGAGAAGGCACGATATATGCTAGCCTTTATAAATATAAAATTCTTGTATTATCAAAATCTACTTTGGTCAATTATTTGTCATATGCATTTGACTTATTTTATTTTTGAAATCTGTGTTTTACTACTACTACTATACTACTATTACTACTACTACTACTACTACTACTACTACTACTACTACTACTACTACTACT
>JAJPUD010013836.1:0-14332 GCA_023553655.1 Myrmecobius fasciatus | reverse complement strand
CTACTACTACTACTACTACTACTACTACTACTACTACTACTACTACTGCCACCGCTGCTGCTGCTGCTGCTGCTACTGCTACTACTACTATTATTCCTACTGCTACTACTAATATTACTATTACTGCTACTACTACTGCTACTGCTACTGCTATTACTCCTACTATTTAAACTACTTCTACTGTTACTGTTAGTACTACTGCTCTTCCTTCTCTTCCTCCTCCTCCTCCTCCTCCTCCTGCTACTGCTATTGCTATTACTCCTACTCCTACTACTACTTCTACTACTACTGTTAGTACTACTATTGCTACAATTACTACTACTACTATTACTACTACTGCTGCTACTACTACTGCTGCTACTATTACTATTACTCCTTCTCTTCCTACTATTACTACTGCTACTACTACTATTACTACTACTGCTTCTACCACCAGCATTTTTCTAGTGCTTTAATACTGGTGTGTTATCTTCTACTACTGCTGCTGCTACTACTACTACTATTACTCCTCTTCTTCCTCCTCTTACTACTATTACTACTACTACTACTACTATTGCTATTACTGCTACTACTATTGCTATTATTACTACTACTATTACAACTACTATTACTATCACTAATACTGCTACTACTACTATTACTACTACTAATATTACTATCACTGCTACTACTATTACTATTACTACTACTATTACTACTGCTACTACTACTATCACTACTACTACTACTATTACTACTCCTACTACTATTGCTATTACTATTACTACTACTACTACTATCACTACTACTACTACTATTACTACTACTACTACTATTGCTATTACTATTACTACTACTACTGCTGCTACTAATATTACTATTACTGTTACTACTACTGCTACTACTATTACTATTACTACTACTACTGCTACTACTACTACTATTACTACTATGACTACTACTATTATTACTACTACTGCTACTACTACTGCTGCTACTGCTACTACTATTATTGCTCCTCTTTTTCCTCCTTTTACTACTATTACTACTACTACTACTACTACTACTACTACTACTACTACCACTATTACTATTACTACTAGTACTAGTACTACTACTATTATTCCTCCTCTTCCTCCTCTTGCTATTACTGCTGCTGCTACTACTACTATTAGTGCTACTACTCCTACTCCTACCACCACCACCATCACCATTGTTATTGTTCTTGTTTGTTGCAATTATTTTTTAATCATATAGAATAGCAACTTGGTTCCTAGAAGAGGAAATTTTTTTGCAATGTTTTAGAGCTTTAAAGGAAGAGAGAATCCTTTTGACAAGAAACACAGGGATAACAGGCAGATGTGGATTCTCGAATTCTAGCTCAAATTCTAGCTCAGATCTCTAGTGAGATCTGAAAGAATGGACTTGGATTTGCTTCTCTAACTCTTTATCCTTTAGGATTCTCAGGCAGAAGCAAGCTTTGTGTAGTTTGGTGAAACATTTGCCTGGTCCTTTTTCAGGGGCAGTATTGATTGATTCTCAGAGAAGCCCAAAGTTAGAACAGACTCCAAAGGTCCCTTCATCTAGTCCAAAGCTGGACAAAAATCACTCACAACTACAACACTCATAGCCAACAAGTTTCAAAATCTCAAAGCTGAAAAAAGATTTGAGGCCCTTTTGTTCAACCTATGCTTGAAGAGGCATTCTCTCTACAATAGCCCCTTAAACACAGAATATAATATACAATAATATACAAGGTATGAGTCTTATTTTCACAGTATATTCTAGCCTTCCAGGATCAAACTCCCCTTTAAAGGGGAACAAACATAGTTATTAGGGGGACCTTCTGCACCCCATTCCATTGAGTTCTGTTTCACTCCAGAACCCAACATTGGCATTCAACCTTACATTAGTATCCTAAAGGCTTAGGTTCTCCTAGGAGAAAAATGAAACTGGGGGTGCTAGAGAGGCAATCTCAGAAAGGGATTATATTATCATCATCTTGACTCCAAAATAGGAGTAATAATGCCAATTTTCAAAATTTTTGCAAATTATTGTTTGGTGACATTGGGATCTGGTGTAAATGTTAAAACTGTGTGAATGACTGGTAATAATAATAATGAAAGACATCTTTTAGATACATCTTATTTAATCTTTATAACATCCCTGTGAATTCTCATGCAGGAGGGCATTATTAGTATCATTCCCTTTTTGGAGATGGGGAAACCGATCCGTAAAAACAAAATTCACATAAGTATTAAATGTTATTGCTTGCATTTGAATCCAGGTCACTTAATTCCATGTCCAATGCTCCTTAAGCTACACAAAAGCTGTATTCTTGATTGTTCTCCCTCAGATTTTCAAAGGAAGTCAGTGAAATAAAACAGAAGATAACCTTTCCTTCCCATCTTCTTATCCTTCTCTGCTCTTCACTAGACAGACAATCCCTTTCAAAGGAAAACAGGAAATAAAATAAAATAGGGGTTTAAGTTATTCTTGCCACCTTCTACTTCTTTTGGGATCAGATTTTTATTCACAGCCACTGTAACCACAGGTATTTTAGCTTGTCCCTAATATATATATATAGTCAGATTTACCAGAGATAGAATTGCTATAAAAGCCTGAGACCACGAGGGGGCAGCCGCCGTCTCCATCTTTGTGAAATAGAAAGTCTGGAGCCAGATTTGCTAGAGGTGTGGCAGATGATTTCTGCCCATGTCCTTGTGGCAGAAATTCCTATAGTATCGATCAGAACTGGGAATTTTGCAGAAGAGATAAAAATGTAGTCTCAGCTGCAGTATATTCCCTGTGAAAACCAATAAAGCACCTGGACAGTCCTCCTTCTTTAGAGATGGCTGGCTGCATCTCTGACAATGTTTTCCTCATGTCCAGGTTCCTGGGGATAGTGAAGGAGGATTGTAGGATTTAGATGTGAAAGGAATCTTAGGAAAAAAAGCTTGTGCAGTCCTGTCATTTTATAGCTGAGGAAACTGAGGTGCAGAGAGGGGAAGGGATTTAAGAACCAGTCAATGAACAACAACATTTACCTCTGATGTTCCTGGCATTGTACTAGGTTCTGGGAATACCCAGATAAAAAAAGAAACCTTCCTGCCTTCAGGAAGCTTATATTCTGTTGGGGGAGAGAATATAGACACATTTGGGCATAAGAAAAATAGATCCAAGGTGAGACAAGGAATCAGAAAAGACCTCAGGTAGCAGAAAGTGCTTGAGTGCATTGAAGGAAACTGGGGAATTCGAGGAAATGGAAATGCATCCCAGGCATGTGAGACGGCCAGTACAAAGGAGTGATCTTGGGTGATGGAGTGTTATGTATGGGGAACAGTAAGAAAGTTAATTTGACTCAGTGATAAGAGTATATGAGAGACAATAAGGTCTAAGATTGGAAAAGTAGACTTAGGGCAAGTTTTCAATGGGATTTAATTGGCAACTACAATTTAACTCACATCCTATAAGTATTAGGAGACACTGGAACTTATTGAGCAAGATTTCTGGGTGACAAAGTGAATAGAGGTCTGGGTCTGGAGTCAAAAGACCTGATACTTACTACCTTGGTAAACTACTTAGCCATTGCCTGCCTCAGTTTTCTTCTGTATAAAATAGAAATAATAATAGCAGCTACCTCAAAAGGTAGTTTAAAAGATAATATAAAGTTCTTAGCACAATGCATGGAACATAGTATGTACTATAATATGTATAAGGTGCTTTGAAAAATCTTAAAGCACCAAATGGAAAAGAGGATTAAAAAACTAAAAAGGCAGAAGGAAATTCTCATTTGAATTAGGAATTTAGAGGATGTAAGAATAAAATTGAGTAAAAAAAATTGCTGATTTTGAGCCAGGAAAGTACAAATTCTCTCTCTATTAACTTATTACCTCATTTATTCATAATGCATTGTATTTGTGCATATCTATTTATCATATACTAATAAGCCTTTGGGTAATGGAAAATTCACTTGATCTCTCTAGTTGGTCAGTTCCTTTAGATTTTTATCACTGTGTTAATTGTGGATCAGTTCCAGTTTGGGTGACATATGATCCCTGCATTTGTGGAGTTCACAGCCTTGTGGAGAGACAGTATCAAGAACATAGGACCTACTGTCAGAAGACCTAATTCAAATCACAGATATATTTCACTTAGCATAATGTTTGGTATATAGTAAGTGGTTAATACATGGTTTTTTCATTCATTCATTTATTCATTCATTTACTACTGAAGAATTGTGCATCTCATGACCTTCTCATCACCAGCACTGTATTTTCTGTTATCTAAATACAATAAAAATTCATGGATGTACCCTCACAGCAAACATTGGCATTTAATAGACTTTATGATTATAAGAAGAGGCAGACAGGATTTGAGAGTGACCAAGGCAGTGTGTGGTACAGAGTGCTGACCTGATCTCATACTTATCCTCTCCAAGCTGAATATTCACACTTACCAAAAGTGGCAGCACCAAGGCAAAGAGACTCCCAGAAGAATTAAGGTCAACAGAGTGCTTCTCGGAGAAGGAATAGTTTGTTGCTAACTTGGAGGGTATATTGAGCCAATACACACAGTTGGCAACAGTAGAGCAGAAAAGGAGTGGGCAGCTTTCAGAGAACTGGTGTACAGCACTGCATTTGCTCATCTGGGTCAGTATACTCACAAACGTCCAGATTGGTATGATGAAAATGATAGGGAAATTCAGAAGCTGTCAAATGAAAAATGAGAACTCCATAGGGTGTATCAGCAGGATAGTTCATCTGTCTTTAAAAAGGTAGCATTAAATTTCATCAAAAAATAAAGTATAATCAAAACTTAGAGGGATGCAGGATTCTTGGCTTAGTAAAAAAGCAGATGAAATTCAGTTTTATGCTGATAGCAGCACTTCAATGCATTTTTATGATGTACTGAAGGAGTTTATGGACCAAAGCCTTAGGAGGAGTCTCAACTATTCAGTGATGATGGTACATACTGATTAGTGATGAGAATATGACTAGAAAGATGGACTGAACATTTCCATAGTGTTCTCAAGAGACCATCATCAATCAGTGCTGAAGCTATTGATCATTTACCTCAAGTTAAAATCAATCACTAGTTAACCGAAGTTCAAGCTGAAGAAGAGATTTTGAATATCATTAGGCTACTTTTGTGTGTGTTAAAGCACTGGGTGCTGATTCTATTCCAGCTGAGATTTACAAGGTAAGGGGATCCATTGAGCATACAAAAGCTGAATGAAATTTTCCAGATTATGTGGCAAGAGGAAGTTATGCCCTAGAAGTTCAAGGATTCCTCTATTGTCCATCTTTATAAAGATAAAGGGAATAGATTATTATGTGACAATCATGGGGGGTTTCTCTCTTATTTATTGCTGACATGATTCTTTCCAGCATCTTCTTTAATAGGTTGACCCTACACCTAGAAAAAGATCATCTGCATGAGAGCCAGTGTGACTTCAGATAGGGCTGAGGAACAGTCGATATGGTGTTTATTGCCCAACAACTTCAGGAAAAATGCCAGGAGCAGAACAGAAGTCTATATACAATATTTATAGATCTGACAAAGGTCTGTGACACTGAAAGTTATGAGGGCTTATGGAAAATTATGTGAAAATTCGGTTGCCTAGAGAAGTTCTTCAGTACAGTATCTTGATTTAATGATGGCATACTTGCCTGGGTTCTGAACAATGGGCAATGCTCTTGAGCTTTCCCAGTCACCAATGGACCGAAACAAGGCTGTGTGCTTGCTCCCTTGCTCTACAGCATGATGTTTTCAGCCATATTGTTAAATGCCATTGACAAGGACAAACATGGAATCAAAGTCAGCTACTGCACTGATGGTAAATTTTTCAACTTGAAAAGGCTACAAGCCAAAACCAGAGTGGAGAGAGTGTTGGTGCATGATCTTTTGTTGGCAGATGCTTGTGCATTCAATGCAGCTTCCAAAACTGAGCCAAGAATGTATCAATTATTTGTTACTTGTGCTAATTTTGGCCTAACAATTAACGCACACACACACACACACACAAAACCCACAGGTTCTCCATCAGCCAGAACTACACCATCCATACGTGGAATCAATAGTTATAGTAAAGAATGAAGTTTTGAATGCTGTGGATAAGTTCTCTTAACTTGGCAGCATACTTTCCAGGGATGACCACATTGACAATGAAATTGATATACTTATTGGCAGAATGTTTGGGAGGCTCCAAAGGAAAGTGTGGGAAAGGAGAGATATTAGACTGACTACCAGACTGAGGGTCTACAGAACCATTGTGTTCATCTCATTGTTGTACGCTTGTGAAACCTAGACAGCATACTTGTGCCAAGCCAGGAAACTGATTCACTTCCATCTGAATTGTCTTAGGAAAATTTTGAAGATCACCTGGCAGGATAAGATACCAGATGCTGAAGTCCTTTCTTGAACTAAACTGCTAAGCATTCCAACTCCACTGCAGAGAGCACAACTCTATTGGGCTGACCACATTGTTTCAATGCCAGAGATATGCTTGCCAAAAAAATTATTTTATGAAGAGCTCACAAGGTGATCAGAAAAAGTGATACAAGGACATTCTTATGATATCTCTTAAGAACTTTAGAATCAATTGTATGCCCTGGGAGACACTGGCATAGGATTGCCCAGCATGGAATGCCCACATCAGTGAAGATGCTGAGTTTGATGAGCAAAGCAGAATTGAATTAGCCCAAGAGAAATGCCAGATATGCAAAGTTTGTCCACCCATATATGTTCATAGGGACTATTTGTGTCCAACCTGTGGCAGAGCACTCTTTGCTCCTATTGGTCTGATCAGCCACAGTCGGACATACTGTATATAACTCGACTCTAACATAATGGTGTCATTTTGGTTCTCCTTGAGAACAAAGCACAACCAACCCATCACTCATTCATTCATTCTCACTCAGTCATTCCTTGCTTTTTGCCTGTGGTTTTAAGCAATTCACTTAATGTCTATTTCCTCAGTAGAATGAGGAGGTTGGAATAGATAAACTCTATGGTATTTTCCAATTTGAACAAATAACTATAATGCATAATATCAATGACAAAAGAATTTATGCAAAAGATACAATGTGATTTCCAAAGGTGGAAAGTCTGCTTCTAGCTAAGGGTGAAATTGGGTAAACTTCATAGAAGAAGTGACCTTTAATTTAGGAGAGACATTAATATAATAATAATAATAATAATAATAACTAATATTTATATAATACCTATTCAGTGTCAGGCACTATGCCAAGTGCTTTACAAACATTATCTTCATTGCAACAACCCTGGAGAAGCAAGGATTATTATGCCCATTTTACAGATGAACAAACTAAAACAAAGAGAGATTAAGTGATTTAGGAGAATATGCTAAACTCTATTCTTTCTGATTCTAGACCTGGCATTCTATCAGTAACAATAACAATAGTAGCTTATTTTTTATAAAATACCTGACAATTAACAAAATAAATCAACTTGGTTAAAATGTGTAATATTTATGATATTGCTATGTGGCCTTTATACTATTATTTAATTAAAATCAATATGCATTGATGAGGGACAAGGGCTTATGGTTCTGGAACCCTACTCTCACCAGGAATGGGTTAAAGAGGGAGCAATGCATATATATACATATATATATATGTGTATGTATGTATGTATCTATCTATCTATCTATATAACTAGAAGGGTTTAAAGTTCTTCTAAATTTAAAAAGAAATAAGAAAGTACAGGGACAGGGAGGGGAGAGGAAAAGGGAGAAATTTTTAGAGGAAACTACACATATCACATCAGGGTTAAAGAGAACAACATGCACATCTAGAACAGAACAAAAGTCTTTTAAATTTATAAAGAAATAAGAGGGTAAGGGAATAGGAAAAGGGGGGCAATATGGAACTAGATATTTTATATAATTTATTTTTCTCCTGCCCTTTATTTTAACTGTGTGTTTATTTTTATGCTTCAAATCTGTTTCCTGTAAACACCACATTGTTGGATTCTGCTTTCTAACCCATTCTACTTTCTTCTTTTTGTTTTATGAGTGAATCAGTTACATTCATATTCATAGTTATAATGTTTAATTATATATTTTTGTTATTTCATCATTTTCAGTTGTGTCTGACTTTTCATCATCCCTTTTGAGATTTTCTTGGCAAAGATTTTAGAGTTGGTTGCCATTTCCTTCTTCTGCTCATTTCACAGGTGAAGAAACTGAGGCAAACTGGGTGATGGGACTTGTCCAGGGTTACACAGGTAGTAAGTGTCTGAGACCAGGTCTACCTGACTTCAGCCTTGGCATATCTCTGTGCCACTTAACTGCTATTTATGTATTTACCTGCTTTCTGTTCTATACTTTTTCTTCCCTTTGCTTCCCAACCACTTCTCTATGAAGAAGAGGATAGTGATAAACAAATGTGCATCATGATGTGTGCTTGATGTAATCTGCTTCCATCTTCTTCCTCCAACTCTTCTTTTTTTCCCCTTATTCAGATCCCAGTTGAAAGTTTTTGCCCTTTCCTTTTTTTTTCCTTTGAAAATCTCTTTTCATGATCTATACTTCAAGGTTAGTTTTACATATGACTAATTCTTCCTTCTCCCTTTTTGTTCTCTTTCTTTTTGTAATGTGTTGAATATATTTCTATATCCATTTCTTTGTGTTTCTGTGTGTTTTTATGTTCTACCTTCCACTTTGAATAATTCAGATAAAAGTGACATACAAATGATGACTCTTCTATCTTTTTCTTCCTAATTTTGTAGTCTTCTACTTGGATATCCTAATAATGTGAGAGAGTAAGTTTCTCTACCCTTCCATAATGCAGAATTTTTTAAAAATCAAGAATAGGGTTCTCAGAACATAATTGTCCATATGCAGTCTGAGACAAAATAAACCGGAATCTTTATCTTCCCCATCAGATTGTGAATTTTTTGGAATCAGAGACTCTTGCTTTTCTTTGTAGCTCCAGCATTCAGTATTGCACCTGGCATGTAGCAGGCAGTTAATAAATACTTATTGGCTGACTGAGTCTTTCTGAAAATTGATGGGTACTCTCTCCAACAGTGCATACTACAACCTATACCTATTTTTTTCCTTGTTTGTAAGTCTGTTTCCAGTTCTCCCCTCTATCCTCCATAGGGAATGTACTGATTGTGCTGGACTCCTTTCTGAATTCTTTTAATGCATCTTGGGATTACATCAGTTTTTCCAGCAGTTATGTCATGCTGTTGACTCATACTGAACTTGTAATATACTACAATTGTACTATAGGCAGACCTTTACCAACTTCTATTTATGCAGATGATTTTCTTAACCCACTTATAGGGCTTTCCACCTAATAAATTTTACCTCATCAAGATATGGCTATTGTTCTTGACTGTCAAGATATGTTTCTATCTGTTATCATTCAATGTATCAACTATTCTTCCCCGTTGTGTTTGCAAGCCTACCATCAATACTTTCATCCAAATCACTGATCAAAATGTTGAATTCTCAAATTTCATTCATTCAGTCATTAATTCACCAAATACTTATTGAGTATTTATTAATTACAAAGCTCTAAACTAAGCACCACTGAGAATGCAAAGATATAGAGCTAGGATTAGCCCCTGAAGCACACAGTCTGGGAACACAGTGAAAGATAGTTTTGAATTTGATTATTCTTTCTTACAAATAGACATATTCATTATGCCAAAAATTATCTTCCCTACAGCACATAGTTATTTATTTTGCATCGTCAATTTCATATGCTCCCTATCTCTCTCTCTGTTGCTCTGTCTCTATCTGTTTCTCTCTTTCTCTAACTTCTTCCCTCCTTATATTTCTCTTCCCATCTCCCCATTTAATTTAGAATTTGGGAAGCTCATGAACTGGTGTCAGGGTATGACCAATGCGACCTACGGCATGTATTGATTCCAATCACTGTTCTGTTACTGGAGCTAATCTCTAATTTGTGGTGATTGTTAATAGCAGCATCCTCAGTTTATAGGAATGCATACAGAGATAGAGACAGGGAGACAGAGAGAAATAGAGTAAGAGAGAGACAGACAGACAGAGACAGAGCCAGAAACAGAGATGGAGAGATACAGACACAACACAGATAGACAAACAGGCAGAGAGAGGCAGAGAAGCAGAGAGAGACAGAAACAGAGAGTTTGAAGATGGAAGATACCTTAGAAAACACTTTGCTTAACTGTCTAATTTTGGAGATGAGAAAACAGTCCCAGAAAAGTTAAGTGACTTGCTTAGAGAACACAGCAAGTATCTTAGATGGAATTCTTGACTTTAAATCTAGCACTTTGTATTAAAGTAGGTTTTTTGTCCCATTCCTTATGCTTGCAACTTCTCATTATTTAGCTTTATCACTTCCAAGAAAAGGATTCATATAGGCAAATGTAAAGTAATGAAGGGGGAGAGGGCACTAATGACTGGAAAAGGTAAATGGTATTCACTTTATCATACTTCTTACTAACCACTTGTTAAAGATCATGAGATTTGCTATATGGGAAAAAAGGACTTGGCTATTCCTTGAATTTCTTTACCTGAGCAGAGTTACAAACAAGTTGTATTCTTTGACATTATCTTGCAAAGTTAAGGATGTATTCCAAATAATAAAGCATAATAGAAAAAAATAGAAAGTGCTTAAATTAATTGATTCCATTACTAACCAAAAGCAGAATGAGGTTTTACAACATCCCTGGCAAGTGATTCTTCAACCTTCATTTGATAATAAGCTCACTACTTTCTGCGGCTGTCCATTTCATTTTTAGAACTCTCTACTTATTAGGAAGTTCTTAAATTGAGTTGAATTCTATCTTCCTGTAAATTCATTAAGAAAACCCTATACTAAACTTCTGTAATATCCATTTAATGGGAAATGAAGGGAGGGACTTGTGCTTCAGGATAGGAAATAAAATGCCGCCTTTGAAGTTTCAAAGGTGTATCTAATCATCTAGACACCCATTTTTGCAAGAATGTAAAATAAATCTTTCTTGCATTCAAAAAAAAGAGAAAATCCTACACTAACTTTTAGAATTACTACCATATGACAGTCCTTCAATTATTTAAAGATAATATTAAATCTTATTTTTTTTTCAGGGTAACAATAGCTTGGGACCTGACACAGTATTTGTTTTACATCCATTTAGTATACCTACCATATTTCTATCTTTGAAGCAAGAGATATGATTCCTCCTTTGAAGGACAATGGAAAGGTGGTACAGTGGATAAAGTGTTGGGTCTGGAGTCAAGAAGCCTGGGGTAAAAATCCTGCTTTAGATAACTTACTAGCTGTGTGACTCACGGAAGATCACGTAATCTCTTTTTTTAAAATTTTTAAAATTTTTATTTTTTTATTAATACTTTTTATTTGCAAAATATATGTATGGATAATTCCTAAACATTAACCCTTACAAAGCTTTCTGTTACAAATTTTTCCCCCCTATTCCCCACCCCTCCCCTAGATAGCAGGATATCCACTACATGATAATTATGTTAGAATACTTAAATCGAATATATGTATAGTTATTGCCACACATCATTTTTTTGTTCAGGAGAAATTGTATCTATAAGAAAGAATAATCCGATAAAGGAAATACAATGCAAGCAAACATTAATAGAGAACATGAAAATGTTATGTTGTGGTCCACATTTCACATCCCTCCCTCTGGGTGTATATGGCTCTCTTCACTGAACAATTGGAACTGGTTTGAAGCATTTCATTGTTGAAGAGAGTCATGTCCCTTAGAACTGATCCTCATATAGTACTGTTGTTGCTGTGTACAACGATCTCCTGGGTCTGCTCATCTCACTCAGCATTAGTTCATGCAAATCTCTCAAGGCCTCTCTGAAATCATCCTGCTGGTCGTTTCTTACAGAGCAATAATATTCCATAACATTCATATATCATAATTTATTCAGCCACTCTCCAATTGATGGGCATCCATTCAGTTTCCAGCTTCTAGCTACTACAAAAAGAGCTGCCACGAACATTCTTGCACATGTGGGGCCCTTTCCTTCTTTTATGATTTCTTTGGAATATAGGCCCAATAGAAACACTTCTGGGTCAAAGGATATGAACAGTTTGATAACTTGTTGAGCATAGTTCCAAACTGCTCTCCAGAATGGTTGGATCCGTTCACAGCTCCACCAACAATATATCAGTGTCCCAGTCTTCCCATATCCCCTCCAACATTCATCTTTATCTTTTCCTGTCATTTTAGCCAATCTGACAGGTGTGTAGTGGTACCTCAGAGTTGTCTTAATTTGCATTTCTCTGATCAATAGTGATTTGGAGCAACTTTTCATATGATTATAAATAGTTTTAATTTCATCATCTGAAAATTGTCTGTTCATATCCTTTGACCATTTATCAATTGGAGAATGGCTTGAATTCTTATAAATGTGAAACAATTCTCTATATATCTTAGAGATGAGACCTTTATCAGAACCCTTAAATGTAAAGATGATTTCCCAATTTGATGCTTCCCTCCTAATCTTGTCTGCATTAGTTTTGTTAGTACAGAAATTTTTAATTTAATATAATCAAAATTATCTATCTGGTGTTTAATTAAGAGTTCCAGATCTTCTTTGGACATAAATTTATTCCATCTCCACAGGTCTGAGAGGTAAACTATCCTATGTTCCTATAATTTGGTTATAATATCACTCTTTATATCTAGATCATGAACCCATTTAGATCTTATCTTGGTGTACGGTGTTAGGTGTGCGTCCAGCCTTAATTTCTTCCACACTAGTTTCCAATTATCCCAGCAGTTTTTGCCGAATAGTGAGTAATTATCCCAAAAGCTGGGGTCTTTGGGTTTATCAAACACTAAATTGCTAATGTTATTACCTAGCTTGTCCTGATATCCTATTCTATGCCACTGATCGACTGCTCTCTTTCTCAGCCAGTACCAAATGGTTTTGATGACTGCTGCTTTATAATATAGTTTTATATCTCGTACAGCAAGGCCACCTTCATCTGTCTATTTTTTCATTAATTCCCTTGAAATGCTTGACCTTTTGTTCTTCCAAATGAACTTTGCTACTATTTTTTCTAGATCTGTAAGATAATTTCTTGGGAGTTTGATTGGTATGGCACTAAATAAGTAAATTAGTTTGGGTAGTATTGTCATTTTTATTATATTTGCTTGGCCTACCCATGAGCACTTAATGTTTTTCCAATTGCCTAGGTCTGATTTTATTTGTGTGGAAAGTGTTTTGTAGTTAAGTTCATATAGTTTCTGAGATTTTCTTGGCAGATAGATTCCCAAATATTTTATGCTATCATCCGTTACTCTGAATGGAATTTCTTTTTCTATCTCTTGCTGCTGAATTTTGTTGGTAATATATAAAAATGCTGATGATTTATGTGCATTTATTTTGAATCCTGCATCTTTACTAAAGGATGTAAATTCACAACCCTAAAGTTGTGAATTGTTTCTAGTAGTTTTTTAGTTGAGTCTCTAGCGTTCTCTAAATATACCATCATGTCATCTGCAAAGAGTAATAATTTGGTTTCTTCATTACCTACTCTAATTCCTTTTATCTCTTTTTCTTCTCTTATTGCCAAAGCTAACATTTCTAATACAATATTAAATAGTAGTGGTGACAGTGGGCAGCCTTGTTTCACTCCTGATCTTATTGGAAGTGATTCTAGTTTGTCTCCATTACATATGATACTTGCTGATGGTTTTAAGTAGATGCTACTAATCATTTTAAGGAAAAGCCCATTTATTCCTATGCTCTCTAGTGTTTTTAATAGGAATGGGTGTTGGATTTTATCAAATGCTTTTTCTGAATCTATGGAGATAATCATATGGTTTTTGTTAGTTTGGTTATTAATATAATTGATTATGCTGATAGTTTTCCTGATATTGAACCAGCCCTGCATCCCTGGTATAAATCCTACTTGGTCAAGATGTATTATCCTGGAGATAACTTTCTGTAATCTCGTTGCTAAAATCTTATTTAAAATTTTTGCATCAATATTCTTTAGGGAAATGGGTCTATAGCTTTCTTTCTCTGTTTTCACCCTACCTGGTTTAGCTATCAACACCATATCTGTATCATAGAAGGAATTTGGTAGTATACCTTCTGTCCCTATTTTTTTCAAATAGTTTGTATAGTACTGGAATTAATTGTTCTTTGAATGTTTGGTAGAATTCACATGTAAAACCATCTGGCCCTGGAGATTTTTTTCTTAGGGAGTTGATTAATAGCCTGTTCTATTTCTTTTTCTAAAATGGGGCTATTTAAATTATTTATTTCCTCTTCTGTTAACCTGGGCAATCTATATTTTTTTAGATATTCCTCCATTTCATTTAGATTATCAAACTTACTGGCATAAAGTTGGGCAAA
>JAJPUD010013835.1:26114-41101 GCA_023553655.1 Myrmecobius fasciatus | reverse complement strand
ATTTGCCCTGGGGCAGTTCTGCTGATTGAGTTATTTCAGGAACTGGGTAGTTCTGCTGATTGAATTATGTCAGGGGCTGGGCAGTTCTGCTTTAGTTCACCCTGGGGCGGTTCTGCTGATTGAATTATTTCAGGTACTGGGCAGCTCCACTGATTGAATTATTTCTGGTGCTGATCAATCCTGTTGTTTGATTGATTGCTTTAAGGTGCTGTGTAATGGCAGCTGGGTCGGATGCTCATCAGGGGTTCAGTGGTTCATAATCTATCCTCCTCAAAAGGCAGACCCTCCAAACCACCTGCCCACAATCAGGACAGATTGTTCCAAGAGGCCCGCAGAAGACTCCCAGGTGTGTGAAAAGCACAACACTCCCACTCCTGTTCCGACTCCTGTTCCAGCTCCCTGCTCCAGCTCCCTGGCCCAGCCTCCCTGCGCTGCAGTCTGGGTTCAGCCGACCACCCCCCTCCCCAATTAAAACAGACCTGTTTTGAGGTTCTTCCAGAGTATCTTCCTCTAGAATCATGTTGTTCTCCAGATGTTGTGGATTTTTTTGCTTCAAAATCAGTCTAGAGGCTTCATATGTTGTTGGTTTGAGAGGAGGTTAGAAGAGGTTACAGAGACTCCTGTCTGATCTCAGCCACCATGGCTCCACCCCTGGAAGGAAGCCTGGACTTTCTTGAAATGTTAATTCATTGTTTTAGATTTTGAATCCTCTCATGTTCTGCTGGGCACATGGCAATTTTTCTTCTTTTTTCTATTTTGTTTTGGTTTTAAATAAATAAATTTAAAAACTAAACAAAAAATCCCAACAATTTTGGGAGATAGATACTACTATTACTCCCTTCATACATTTGAGGAAATTGAGACAAAGAGAGGTTACATGGACTTGCCTAATGTCACACAGTAAGTATTTGAGGCTGCATTTGAAAGCAGCTCTTTCTGAATGCCCAGTGCTCTAACCACTGTACTACCCAGCTGTCTTTCCAGTTTGAACAGTTCAGTAGACTGCAAGCATGTCTTGTAAGCATGTAAGCATAGAGTAGTCTGTTTTTACCTTTGTGTTTCTAGCAATAAGCAATTAGTTCCTAGGCACTTATTGTTTGTTTCAGTGTTTTATAATTAAGCCCATAGAAGCTCTAACATACACTTCTAAAAATTCCTTTTGTTTTTATGTCATCTTTATGTCTGAGTATATACCTCTTTCCTCCCCCAAACTTCCCTTTTAACAAAGTTTTAAAGATAAAGGGGGAAAGCTAGTCCTCTACCCCCCCAAAAACCCAAATCAACTATCATATTGACTTTGCCTAAGATTATATGTAATATTCAAAACTCATAGTCCTCCGTTTTATTTATGAAGGTAGGTATATACATTTTCTCAACCTTAGATCTAAGCTATGTCCATCCACCTTTTAATAGATTTTTAAAAGTGATAAATATTTATAGATGAAATACTACTTTTATAAGCATTTGGGCTTTTAGCTCTAATTCATAGAAGGAAAAAAAACATACTCTGCACAGTCTGAACTTTGATTGAAGAGAGAATTTGGAATCCTGGGAACCAAGATATATTTTCATTTGGTCAGAGATCTGGATGCATTTCAAAACTTTTTTGAGAGTCGGGACAACAATTTTATTACATTCATGACATGTCAGATTTCGAGTTAGAAGCAACATTAAGTTCAACCTCCCTCACCACTTTACGGACTTAGACTTAGAGAAGCTGTCACTTGTCCAAGGTCACACAACTAATGATTATCTGAAGCAGAATTTAAACTCAGATCTTCCTGATTCTGAGACCAAGGCACTTTTGACAATAGCAAGCTGCCCACTTACTGGAAATGATTGAAGATGGAAAGTTGATTGATAATGCAGCTGAATATTTGAAGATAAGAACAAAAGTCTCCTATTTGCTATTATTAACAAGAATGAGAAAGTATTCCTTAATTGTATTCCTCTAGTTAGGGATGAGAGGGATAACTCTGAATCTCAAGAGAATGCAGTCATTGCACAGCATGAAATTTTTAAAAGCCCATCTCCATTTTAATGGAGAATCAACAACCTTCACTAGTTTAGAGGTTATAAATAAACATGCTTATTCCCATTGCACTGAGATGCATGTCTTAATTCTGTCAGTCCACTCTGTAGAATCTGAGATGTTGATTCTAGCCTCTTTAGCTTCTAGTGATCAGGAAAGATGTACATTCTGAGTGACATCCCAACAGGGTCTCACTGAATTAGAAAGAAGTCTTATTTAAACCAAAATGTTTTATTAAGATGTCATGTCTAGAAAGGCAAAATGTATCTTCAAGACAAAGTGATAAACCTCTTTTCATTGGAATTGACAAGGCATTTTAGGACAGATCTGTCTCTCTCGTTTAGAAAGATTTTCATATTGTTTTTATCTTTGTGTGTTTATTTGTGTGAATTTTTCCCCATTAGTAAGAATCCTGGCTGAGCATTCAAACCAGATTTTCTATTCTGAAACTCATTAGATCAGAGTGAATAAATCAATAACTTTATCTTTCCCATATTTCCAATTGTCAGTGACAGGGATAGTTGTTGGAAACACTTGAAGATAGTATTTTTGACCTTCCTTTGAGAATTTACGTATGCATATCTTTCTGTGAATCTCTCTGGAGGTGTTAGGGGAAAAAAGAACATTTTATTAAAATCCTATCTACCAGTGTTGGAAAAAACACACTACTTGCAGAAATGAAACTAGATTACATCCAGGAATGACTAGAAGAAATTTTCATCTCTCAAGTTAGCATCTTCCTGTGTACTAAGAAAGTATATGAACATTCTATTCTAAGGCTCAAGAAAAATAAAACAAAACAAAAAAACATCCCATAGAATGTTAAAGCTGGAAGAAACTGTCAGAGCTCATGTAGGTCAATTTCTTTATTTGACATGGAAGGCTATTGAGATTATGAGAACTTTAGATACTTATAGCTTCAAAGAATTTAAAGTGGGAAGAAACTTTGGAGGGCATCTGGTAAAATCTGCTTGTTTTATAGATGAAGATCTTAGAGGTCAATGTTTTTAAAGGATCACAAATTTATAGCTGGACATTACAAACATCTATTTCAATGTACATCTAGTTCAACTTATTGTATAGATGAGGAAAATGAAATCTGGTCATTTTAAGTGACTTGCCCACAATCACACCAGTTAAATGTAGCCAAGCTCAGACTCAATTACCAATTTTGGTTCCAATTCATTGACCTTTCCACTGGATCTGCTATAAGAAAATTGATCTAGAGATGGAACAAATTTCAAAAGTCGGCTAATCCAATGTCTTCAATTTATAGAAGAAGAAATTGAGGTCTGGTAAGGTTAAATGACTTGCAGAAGATGTTAATCAAAATTTGAATCCAGGTCCTCCTATTTCAGTTCTAGTGATGATGTGTGAGCTCATTAAACTATGATCCCAAGTCTACTTCATCCTTCTCCTGAATTCTATTTCTGCATCATCTGTGAGACATTTCTATCTGAATATTTCATAGTTTACTCAAACTTAACATTAACAAAATGGATCTTATGTGTTGCTGTTGTTGTTCAATCATTTCAGTCACATCCAACTCTTTGTGACCCCATTTGGGGTTTTCATGTCAAAGACCCTGGAGTTGTTTGCCATTGCCTTCTTTGGATAATTTTACAGATTAGGAGACTGAGGCAAATAAGGTAAAATGACTTACTTAGGGTCACATGTATAATAAGTGTTTGAAGCTAGATTTGTAGTCAGGTAGATAAGACTTTCTAACTTTAGGCACCCAATCCATTGTGGCACCTAGCTGCCCTCTCTTCCAAATGTTTTTATTTTTGTTAAGGGCATCACTATTTTCTTGGGGATACTCAGGCTCAAAGTCTGAAAGTCATTCTCAACTCTACATTCTCCTTCACCCCAACCCACCTCTCCACATATCCAAACTGCTGTCAAGTCTTGCCAGCTTTACCTGGCAATTCTCCCTTTCTCTCCACTCACAATGCTACCATCCTTATCATCCTTCCCTTGTACTAATGTGTCTTCCCTATCCAACCTATGCTTCACATAACTGCCACAACAAAAGATTAAAACAAAGATTTGACTATATCATTCCCTAACTCAAGAAACATAAATCACCTCCTATTATTCTGAGTACAAAATAGCTTATCATTTAAAACTCTTCACCCTTTGGCTTCTACCTAATTTTGTAAACATTTTTCCCATCACTCCCTTTCATGGATTCTATGTTCCTTTGAAACCAGCTTTCTTATTTTTTCCCAAATTTTGTGTTGGCTATATCTCAACCTTGGAATTCACTCTGCTCTTACCTTCATTTTAAATTCCTTGGCTTCCTTCAGGTGTCTCTTCCTGTATGAACTCTTCTTTGGTTCGCTGATCTTTAATATTCTTTATCTCTCAAGATATATTGTAGTTATTTATTTGTTTACATAAGAGTAACCTAGGGTTACTAAATTTTTTTTTAATTTGATAACTATACTTCAGTATAATTGGTTATCTTTGTAATTTTATGTGTTTTAGTTTTTAATCCATTAAAACATTATTCTGAATAGTCTATATGCTTCTCCAGACTGCTAATGCATGGAATCCCGTGCTTGGAAAAAAAGTTAAAAGCCACTGGTTTATATACTGAAAGTAAAGTCCTTAGGGATAGACTGTTTTTGTTTGTGTACCCTCAGATATGTTAATATATGTTTAATAAATATTTGTTTCTTGCTTACTATCTCTTGAAATAACTTCTTTCCCTTCCTTCTTTTCATTCCATAAATCCTAATGCCTTATTATAGTTATGTTTACTACCTGACACCTTCTATCCTAATGACATAGCAAAAATTATTTGTCTTTTTCAGCAAAATTTTAAATAGTATCTCTTTTCCTTGATTTTTGACATTGTGGGAATTGTGGGGGTTTAGAGCTAGAGATATAGGTTTAAATGCTCAATGTTTCCACCTGTGGGAGTTGGAACAAGTTTTAACTTCTGTAGCTCTCAATTTCTTTACCTGTAAGAAGAGAGAATTAGAAGAGATTGGCATTTATCCTTTTGGCTAGTTAAATTTCAAAACTAACAGATTTCCAGTGCTTTTGAAATTCAGCTACTCAGAGTTTTCTAGAGAGAAGGAAAAAGATGGCATGCTGGCAGGGGCTAATTCTGCTTTCAGTTTCAGACAAAGAAAATATTATTTTCCTGGAATATTTTTGTTACTTCTCTCAAATCATGGAATATATGTGACTCTACAGTTGGCCCATTACTTGTTGTAGTCTATTGATAAGGTAGTTGAGGACAGAAGATTCTGCATTAGTTATTCACATTATAATAAAGAAATCACAGTAAAATATGTATGTATATATGTGTGTTTTGTGTATGTGTGTTTATTTGTATATAAGTACTTATATGTATGTGTACGCTCTTAAGATATAAGATGTCTTTGTCCAAGTCCCTTAGTAATCTTGGACAAAGACATCTTATATCTTAAGACAAGCCCTTGGTAAGTTTACAATTTGGCTTTTGTAGCTCTTAAGGACTTACTACTCTGCAGACACCACACTTGATAACACAGAACAAAGCACAGGTTTATTACAGAAGAAAAGAGACAAAAGGCAACAAAAATATAGGTTATTTTAAATAAATTATTCAATCAATCCAAGAGTTTTTATAAAATAAATAAATTATATTATTGTGTGCCAAATAAGGTTCTCTTCCTGATATATCCTCACTGTTCTCGCTACCTATTGAACCTTACTTTGTTAACAAAGATAATAGGAATAGTTTAATCTGCTTCATTTCCCCATGAAATGTGTTACAGATGAAAATAGAAATTAGAAGAAAATCAGGTATATCTCCATTACTTTACTAGTTACAATTAATTAAAGTTAATTTTTACTTTTAGAAGAGAGAATGATTTTGTTTTGTCTCTGCCTATTACCACTATAATTTTCAGAGAAATGAAAAGAAAACAAGTTCAACAATACTGAGTGACATATCTATGATGTTGGATGAAATATGAGTATTATATGACCTATAGTCCCCCCACTTCTTCAAGAAATGGATGCAAAGTCATCTCTTTAAGCATGAGTGCACTGATGATTTCTTAACTGTTTGATTTCATTTTGTTTATCTTTCTGTTTACATTCTTGCAGCCAATAAATCACTCAAAAAACATTTATTTAGCACCTACTATACTCCAGACACATGGAATGCTTAGATACTGTAATTTTAATATTCAACAACTTACTTTTTTCCCACAAGGAGAAGAAAAAGAGGAGGAAGCTGTTTTAATGAGTTATGGGGTCTTTTCTGTGTCACTTACTACATATAGATAAGAAACTAAGACCTAAAAAATTTAGATGACTTGCATAACATCACATTAATCCAGTAAATGAATAACCATTTATTAAGTGCCTAGTATGTACCAGGCAGTGCTATTTACCTTATACTTCAGTTAGTTTAACTTTTTCCATTTACCCATGAAGTGCTATACAGATAAAAATAGAACAAATATTGCTGCCTCTCCATCTCTGGAGTTTAACCTTTTTCTACTCCAGAAGGAATAATTCATGTTCTTTCTCTGCCTTCCTATTCTTTGCTTAATTTGGCCATTGGGAGCTTAGGAGAGATGAAAAGAGAGAATAAAAACCAGGAGCAATCACGATTGGGTTGATCGTGGAATCATAGATTTAAGATATCTTAGAGATCATTAAGTCCAACTTCTTTATTTTATAGATGAGGAAATTAAGCAATTTATCTAGAGACATGAGGCTAGTAATGGTGGGATGAAGAATTCTTCTTGATTCCCTAGTTCAATAATCTATTTACCATAGCATATTATTTGTCTGATAGGCTATGGATACCTAAGTTTCCTTAGAACAGAGCTGTTGTCTTTGACTTATATGAGACTTCAAACTATTTTGAGGAAACTTAGATCCTGCTGACCTTGACTGATTATGACTCATTCATCTTAAGATAAATCTGTTGAAACATCAAATATTTATTTTCAGTTGATTATGATGCTATGCTAAGTATTTGTGGCCTTGTTAGCTTGGGAACTTCCAAAAGTGTTCCAGATTGCAATCCATCTGAAACTTAAGTTTTCAAGGTGCTTAGAAAGGTTACATGACTTGCCTAGAATCACACAGCTAAAAAATGTCAAATGCAGAATTTGAAGGAAGGTTTTACTGATTACAAGTTCTGCATTCCATCCACTCTGCCATTCATTCTGGACATTGTAATTTCAATAGAAATACTGAAATATAAACCCTGATTTTGTCTCGTATAGTCACATAATTTATAATGTACTGAGTAGTCATATTCTTTTCCAGTCCAAATGTTCTTTTTTCATTATATGCATATGCAAAGCAGATCTTGTTAATGATAAAAAAAAAATAGCCTAAGGTTTTGAGTTGGGTTGCCTGAGAAAGAGCATCAGGGATCTGGGAGATTTGTAATTCAAAAAGCTGAAAAACATGAAAAGGTGATGTTGTCTCCAATATCTGTCCTCCAAATGATTTTGACATATTATAGCTCCTACAATTTTGTCATCAGTGCTTGGGCAATTGAGGCATCATTATTAGGTCAAAGTAGACTCTGAGTTCAAAAGTCTGTTCTTTGGTCCAATGTCTCCTGAAGCTAGCCCTTGACTTGTATTAAAGGGGTCCAGGAAGCATCTTGATGTTTTTCCTTCCAAACTTTACATTTGATCAAGAGCTTTCTCCTCAAGTATTGAATTTTCTGACAGAGAAAATACATACAGAAAATCAGCAGTCTTCCTGCTTTCCACTGTTAACAAACCTCCAACCCTAATAGGCAATTAAGACAATTTATATCAAGAGGATGGAATGCAGTCTACCTCATTTAAAACTGTACCTGTAGAAAAAGGCAATTGAAGGCATGAAGATTGAACTTCTATTTTAAGACACCACCTTGGAACTCAATTATTGATAATGCAGTGATTTAGCACCTAGAGAAAAAAGTTATGCACTCATTTTCTTTTTATTCTTCCTAAATGTTTTAAGGCAAATTCAAAGTGTGTTGAGTTTAGGTCTCTGTTGAAAGATTTCTTCATCAAAATTGTAGCAACTAGACTTAATTTAGTTGAAAGTTGGTTCAGACATCTTCTTGTCTGATTCCCTCATTTTTAGAGGGAAATTGTGGCACAAAAGAATTAAATTATGTTTCTAAATTTAGTGACCCACGTGGAAATAGAATATCTTGATTCTCAGTCTAACAGGATATTCTCTATCCTTATTTCCAACCCCTTGGCAAACCAAGTATCCAAAAGTCATAGGTTTAGATTTGGAAATGTCCTTAGAAGTCAGCTGTATTGACCCTTTCATTGTATAGATAGAGAAAACACCTAGAGACATCAGGTTCTTTCTCAAGCTAGTGAAAAAATCATCTGGGATCAATCCTATTTTAGCTAAATCCATTTCAATTTAATCTAATTCAACCCAACCCAACTCAATTCAAACAACCTAAAATGTGCCAAGTATTGTTCTAGGGTAGAAATGCAAGAACAAAATGAATACCAATGCTTGCCCACAAGGAGACTACATTCTACTGAGGAGAAGTGACATGTTCACAGCTTATAAATTCAAAAATTATACTAAATGTTCCACTGAAGACTAGAGAGAACAGGAAAAACTTCTTAGATGTTATAGATACTCAAAATTATATCTGGCCCTCCACTTTGAATGCTTTTTGTATGATAGAAACCTAGAAGAATTTTCATACAGAGTCACTTGTTTTTTATCTGAAGGTAATAGGATGAGTTCTGATTCTCTCCAGGTCCCCTATTTTTAATGGGAGATATGTTGGGACCAGACTTTTCTTTTTGAGAGGATTTTTTTTTTCTTTTCTTCTTTTTATTGTCTTCAGTGTGGGACAATGTTTTGAAAGCATAAAATCATATAGCTATTTAAAAAATATAGTGAAATAGGATTTGTTGAGTTGTCTAACCATGTATATAGGATGAGTGTCATCATCAGGCCCATCAGATATAGTAGCTTATACTTATGGGAGACTTAATTTTCAGGTGTCCATAAATAAATCCTATAAGGACTTTGCTGGATTCTTTATCAAAAAATTGGGAGAAAGCATTCCAAAAGACAATACTTTGAGGTTCTTAAAGCCACAAAGGAGTTATCAAAACTGGTTTGATGAACAAATGTGCCAAATGCACCCTCAGATGCTTAGCTAGGAAAAGGAAATATTTAACTGAAGGGAGGGTTTATGGAAGCTGATTAGAACACCCTTGATATTTTGATTTCTGCCCAGCTTCTCTGATGAAATTATAGAAGATTAGGGGCAAATATCATACAATGAGACATTAAGGTCCTAGAGAAAGTACAAAGGAGCACCTATACTATGTTGTTCCTTTGTTAGATACAATAAAGTTCTCCATTCAAGACTGGTAGGCTGAGAGAATGGATAGAGATTGACCAATCAAAATTTTGGCCACATTCCTGATGGCCTTTTAAAAAGTAGGAAACATTCTCAAGGAAGTCAAAACAGGAGATAGCTTTGAAGAAGATGAGTTTTGGTGACTATGATATTGGCCAGCTAAAGAAGAAGTATCCAACTCTTGAGAGGGAATCATGTCTAACTTTTTTTGGGAGTAGCATTTTCCTTCCCCACATACCAACAAATCATGATGTCTTATATTAGAGCTACAGAACCACATTGTATCTAACTGGGACCTGGTTTAGTGAGTAGAGAACAGAGCATCTTTGTGAGTTGAGATTTATCTCTGATCTTTGGGAATTGAACTGTGGAGAGGACTAGACTCAAGGAATCCATATGAATTCATCTGTTTTATAGATAACTCCACAGAGAATTCACATTTGCTCTCCCTACAAGTTATATCAATAGAAAGCAGTGTTAGGACAAGACAAGAAAGAAAAAAAACACTGTAATATCAGCTGTGTTTCCTGGCCCACTTTTATTTCTTTTGTGTACTTCTCTAGTAATACACTTTATGTTTATTTAGGAGTAAGTTCCAGGTTTGTGGAAAATATTTACACCTTCTCCCTATATGATTACATCTCAGTAAATGTCCTTTGCTTTGGACTAACTGTCCTCTGGATGACTATTAAAGATAAAAACCTCTGATGGGGAGTTTGTGAGATATAAGTTTAGGAGTTCAGATACACAGGGCACCATGAACCTTGAAAAATCATTCATTGAATGACTCAACTTGTGAATATGAATTGGAAGAGCGTAGAGGGTTATCTCAAAAAAGACACTAGATAGGAATTCCAGATATAGATGATGATCTCTGTAGAAGGGCAAGGAGGAAGAAAATGGAATGTTATGTATATGGAATATTGACAGCATGAAGGAGAATCATATGAAGTCAGACTGAAGCAATAAGTTGAATACAATATGTAAGGAACTTTAAATGACAAATAGTGGAGTGTATATTTCATATAGAAACAACAGGAATTTGGGGCGGCTAGGTAGTTCAATGGATAGATCACTAGCCTTGGATTCAAAAGGACCTGAGTTCAAATTCTGGTCTCAGACATTTGACACTTACTAGTATGATCCTGGGCAAATTACTTAACCCTGATTACCTTGCTCTCTCCCTCTCCCCTCACCCCCTCCAAGAAAGAAGCAATACAAAGTCACTGATAATTCATGACTAGGGGAATGATTGGTAAGACTTGTACTGTAGTAATATCAATTTAGCCGTTAAGTAGTGGATGATTCAGAGAAGGGAGATAAATTAGAAACAGAATTCAAACCAGAGTTCTTTGACTTGAAATATAGAGTTTTTTCCATCATATCCTACTTCTTCTCAATATTTTGGTCATATTGTTTGTGAGTACTGCATGAGGGCTCCACATAGAGATGTCTATAAAGCAATTGGTGATATGAAGCTGGAACTCTGAAGGGAGAAGAGGGCTAGATATGTAGGACTAGGTAACAGCTCAAGAGATTGCCAATAGTGAAATATTAAGTAAAGTACAAAGGATAAGAAAAGAAAGAAGAAAATGGATTCCAAGATGGAGTCATGAGATACTCCCATGTAACAAGTTCAGGATCTAAATACATAGAAGACTGAGAAAGATCCATCAGACAGGGAAGAAAGTAAGGAAAGTAATTAAAAATCCCCTCCAAACCAATGAGTAGAAAAGTACTCAGAAGTAAGGATGTTCAGCATCACCAGATGTTGCAAAGAGGGCAACAAAGATGAGAATTGAGAAATTGCCATTGATTTGAGCATTTAAGAGATTTGGTAATCTTGGTTAGAGCAGTTTCACTCAAGGGGTAGGGGTGAGCAGTCAAATTACAATAGGTTTAGAAGGGAGTAGAAGTTAAGGAATTCTAGAAATAAGTGAAAATAGTCTTTTTTTTCCCCTTGTCCCCCCCCCCCCACCCTATGCCCCTCAGTTTGTCTTTGAAAGAGGGGAGAAGAAGAGATAAAAAAGTTGGTTGGAAATTGAGAGCAATGCAGCTTTCTCATTTCAGGCAGTCATCTGTTGAAGTATGAATTTTTCCCACTTAACAGAATCAAAGAAAAGGTCAGGATCCCCTAGTGGAGTCACAATTAAAAAGAAACTTAATAGTTTTTTTTTCCAATTACATGTGAACATAGTTTTCAGCATTCATCTTTATAAGATTTTGAGTTCCAAATTTTTTCCCTCTCTTTCTCCTTTCTTCTCCCCTCCTTTTCCAAGACACCAAGATTATATATCTGTACAGTCTTGTTAAATGTATTTCCATATTACTCATATTGTGAAAGAAGACTCAGAATAAAAAAGAAAAAGCCATAAGAAAAAAATAAACAAAAAAACCCCAGTGAAAATAGTATGTTTCGATCTGTATTCAGACTCCATAGTTCTTTGTCTAGATTTGGATGACATTTTCATTACCAGTCCCTTGGAATTGTCTTGGATCATTGCATTGCTGAGAAGAGCTATCATAGTTGATAATCACGCAATGTTGCTGTTATTGTGTATAACATTCTCTTGGTTCTACTCATTTCACTCAGCATCAGTTCATGTAAGTCTTTCCAGGTCTTTCTGAAATTTGTCTGCTCATCATTCCTATATAAAAACAGTATTCCATTGTATCCATACACAACAACTTGTTCAATCATTCCCCAATTGACTGACATACCAATTCTTTGCCACCAAAAAAGAATTGCTGTAAATATTTTTACATATGGGAGTCTTTTTCCTTTTTTCATGATCTCTTTGGGATACAGACCTGCTTGGTCAAAGAGTATGCACAATTTTATAAGTCTTTGGGTATACTTCTGAATTATTCTCCAGAATGAATAGATCAGTTCACAACTCCACCACCAATACATCGATGTTCCAATTTTCCCACATCTCCTACAACATTTATCATTTCCCTTTTCTGTCCATATTAATCAATCTGATAGATGTGAAGTAGTACCTAAGGGTCAATTTAATTTGCATTTGTCTGATCTCTAGTGATTTAGACAATTTTTTCATATGACTATTGATAGCTTCAATTTTTTCACCTGAAAACTCCCTGTTTGTACCTTTGACCATTTATTAATTGAGGAATGATTTGCATTCTTATAAATTTTATTTTAGAAATGAGGCCTCTATTAGAAACACTGGCTGTAAAAATTATTCTCCACCTTTCTGTTTTCCTTCTAAATTGAAGGCACAATTTTTAAGGACTTAGTAATATAAAAAGACTAAATTGCAAGTAGAGATAGAAACTAGCAGCTATCGCTTTATTGAAGGTAAGAAGTAAGGAGGGACTAGGAAAATGTATTCTCCTGTTGAAGCTGAGAAATTGGATGTCAAACATTCTCCTTGCCAAGCAAAAGATAAAAGGACCCCCGGGAAAGAAGCCACAGTGAAAAAAAAACAAAAAACAAAAACAAAACTTTATCAAAGAAAGGGGGGCAGGGAAGAATGGAACCAGAAGAAAAGAGAGAACACACACACACACACACACAGAGACAGAGAGGCAGAGCAAGAAAGACAGACAAATAGACAGAGACAGAGTCTGAGAGACAGAGACAAAGAAAATGTGATAATACATATATCTATAGTGAATTAAAATAATTTTCCTCCATTCAATAGAAGAGAAAAATGTGTATTTCCTGACTACAAAGAAATGTCTGCTCTTCCAAATTTTGTTTGCCTAGGAGAACACTGCACCACCTGTCTCATCATCAGCCAGGCTTATAACTCTTGTGTGCTCTTCTACTCCTTACTCTCAGTCACTTCATATATCTAACTTGGTGCCAAGTCCTGTTATTTCTACCTTGCTAATTTTGCCCAAAATATGTCCCCAGTCATGAACTGATGCTAAGTGAAATGAGCAGAACCAGGAGATCATTGTATATAACATCAATATTATATGATGATCAATTCTGATGAACATGACTCTTTCTAACAATGAGAAAATTGATGCCAGTTCCAATGATCTTGTGATGAAAAGAGCCATCTACATCCAGAGAGAGTACTGTAGGAACTGAATATGGATCACAACATAATTCTCACTCTTTTTGTTATTTGCTTGCATTTTGTTTTCTTACTGATTTACTTTCTTTTTTTGATCTGATTTCTCTTGTGCATCAAGAGCATTGTATAAGTATGTTTATACACATTGGATTTAACATATTTTAACATATATTGAATTGCTTGCCATCTAGGGGAAGGAGTGGGGGAAAAGGTGAGAAAATATTAAACTCAAGGGTAAGGGTCAATGTTGTCAAATTATCCATGCATATGTTTTGAAAATAAAATACTTTATTAAAAAAATAAGTAACCTGAAAAAAAAGTCCCCAGCCCCACATCACATCATGCCCTGACTCTTGAAAATACTCCTGGTTGGTTTCCTTGACTCATTTTACCCCCTTCAATTGCTGCTCCACTCAGCTGTCAAGATAATTTTCCTTAAACATAGTTCTAGGCATTCCTTCTTCCCCATTCCCACCTCCATACTCAGTAAACTGCAGAGACTCCCTATTATTTCCAAGACTAAATATAAAATATGCTGTTTGTTTTTAAAGCCCTTAACATCCTGGTTCCTTAGTACATTTCCAGTCTTCTGCCACTTTCACATACTTTATGATCCAGCAGCATTGGTTCCTCTCACATGACACTCTTTCCTGACTTCATCTTTTCATTTGCTGTCTCTCATCCTTATACTGTTCCTCTTCACTCTTGTAGCCTGGCTTCACTGCTTTTTCACTGACTTAGGTCATCCTACTTTCTTTTTTTTTTTTGTTTTTCGCTTTTTTTTATTAAAGTTTTTTATTTGTATAACATATGTATGGGTAGTTCCTCAGCATTGATCTTTACAAAGCTCTCCATTACAACTTTTACCCCCAGTCCCCCTCCCCTAGATGGCAGGAAGTCCATGACATGTTAATAATGTTGAAATACTTGATGAGTTGTGCAAGAAAAATCCTATCTACAAGAAAAAAAAGAAAATCAGAGAAAGGAAACACAATGCAAGCAAACCTCAATAGCGAGCATGAAAATGTTATATTGTGGTCCATATTTCATATCCCTCTCTGGGTGTATATGGTTTTTTTCAGTGAACAATTGGAACTGGTTTGAGACAATTCTTTGTTGCAGAGAGCCATGTCCATCAGGATTGATCATCATGTAATATTGTTGTTGCCGTGTATAATGATCTCCTGATTCTGCTTGTTTCACTCAGCATCAGTTCATGCAAGTCACTCCAGGCCTCTCTGAAATCGTCCTGCTGGTCGTTTATACAGAACAATAATATTCCATAACATTCATATACCATAATTTATTCAGCCACTCTCCAATTGATGGGCATCCTTTCAATTTTCAGTTTCTAGTCACTACAAAAAGGGCTGCCACAAACATTCTTGCACATGTGGATCCCTTTCCCTCCTCTAAGATCTTTTTGGGATATAGGCCCAATAGAAACACTGCTGGGTCAAAGGGTATGCACAGTTTGACAACTTTTTGAGCATAGCTCCAAATTGCTCTCCAGAATGGTTGGATCCATTCACAGTTC
>JAJPUD010013835.1:0-16114 GCA_023553655.1 Myrmecobius fasciatus | reverse complement strand
GCAATAATATTCCATAATGTTCATATACCATAATTTATTCAGCTACTCTCCAATTGATGGGCATCTACTCAGGGAAAGGGGGAATTTTAAATAATATTTTACCTTAGCTTGATTCATTGATTTCATATGACAGAAAAAATATATAATTATATGTTGTCTTGGCTGATGTGCATGCTTTGGAGTGATGAAGGTGTGAACTATAATAATTTGCCTCTGGGTTATTCATAAAGTCTTGGCTTTTTCATCAAGTTAAGCTCTCAGAAAAGCACAACTTTAGTGAAGAGGGAAAAAAAAGATATGGAACATATGCCATTATTTGTTGCCTGGGGGATGTTTCAATTTTGTCTTGTCTTACGAAAATAAATGAGATTTCAAACGTATTCAGGAAAAGGTAGTTTAACAACTATGTGAGAAGAGATCAGTTTTCTTTTTTGAACAATGAAGCCTGTGACTTTAGAGAACAACCAGCCATGATGTACCTGGAGTATGATATAGTATGGAGAAATGATGAAAAGTTAACCAAGTAACAGTACAACCAAACATCCTGTGCATTTTTAATACTCCATTTTCAAGTGCCTTGAGAGGCTTATTTATTTTTGCTGTGAATACCAATGAAGCCAAATGAGATAATTTTATATTTCACCTAATGCTTTATAAAAAGCCTATATGTTAATGGAATGAAAAAGGAAGACATTTCAAACAAAATACATCAGGAATTGAATACTATAGAAAAGGAGCTAGCAAAAAGTTTATCATATCCATATGTATGCAGGTATCTGAAAGGAAGGGTCTTGAAACAGTTTAATGAAAAACTCAAGAGAAAGATAGAGATTTATGCTAAGCTAAGGGCCCAAATTGGAAGGATGCATTTTCTCTAAATTATGTTACAATATATTAATGAGATCTTGGAATCTTATTAGATATATTGGAGTGAGCTAGAAATACTATGACCATCAGAATTATGCATTTCCTGAGTTTCTTTTTATTTTTAGTTCAGTTTTGTGATGTTAATATCACATTATCATAGGTTTGGACTTTCAATTTTCTATGTGGTTTAAAAGGAAAAAAAGTCACACATCAGTGCTTCAGTTAAATCTTCATTTAATTAAGTATACCTCTTAAGCTCTTCACTCTCACACAGTAATCAAATGATTGGGTAGGTATCCTTGCAGTTAGCAACAATTTCTACTCTGCAGTATCTGAATGGAATTTGTGAAAGATTTATAACTTGTATAATTTGAAACCAATGGACCAGTTTCTTCCACCACAGATTTCTATCTACCATGACTATTTAATTCAACTCATTCACTAGTGGAAGAACAGTATCAGAAAGAGGGGTGTAATTCTAATTTCCAAGGTACAGAACCCATCTATATTAGGAAGTGGCAGAAATTCCATAAATAGTTTTTTTGTCTGAGAAAGAGAAATATAACGGAAGACCTTTATAGATGTTTGCTGCTGAAGCATGGAATCTACTTCCATCTTATGAACTAATTGTGCTTATAATACATAAACTACAATATATTTATATGTATATATATATAAAACCATCATGTGTACCTGTACATCTAATACATTATCCAAGTGTATAGATAATGCAATCACATTTTCAATCCAATTCAATAAATACTTATGTGGCATTTACCTTGTGTCAGTCATTATGCCAAAGAATAAAGGGATAGGGATGAGACCTACAATTTTATTACCAAAGAGAGCTCCCAGATGAGGAAATTTCCTTCACCTGTGTAAGTTGGCAAGTTTTATACACTTTATATTCTTTGAGAGTTGTCGAGATTGCTGAATAGAGTGGCTTGCCTATGGCCACATAACCAGTAGGACTTAAGCCTAGCTCTTTCCATTGTTTCTTGGACATAGGAAAATTAAAGATTAAGCAGTTCCTAGCTTCTAAGAACTTATATTCCACTTGAAGAAAATACATCAAGGCAAATCTCTTAATTTTGAAGTGAAGATGAAAAATTGCAACTGAAATATATTGTTTGAGATGGCAGCCAACATTTGATTAGAGATTCTTTTAAAAGAATGAAAAATGTAGAACTGGATGATAGGCGAGAGATCAGAGATGAAAATACAGATGCTTCTTTATTCTAATACCTTTTCTCTTCTAATTATTTCCTATTTATCTTATATTTAGCTTGATTTCTTACTATCTCCTTTAGATTGTGAACTTCTTCAGGACAGGAATTATCTTTTGTCTCTTTCTGTATCTTTAGCATTTAGCACAGTGTCTAGCACAAAGTAAGTGCTTAATAAATACTTGTTTACTGATCAAATCACTATTTATTAGAGAAATGGAAATTAAAACAACTCTGAGGTATTACATCATACCTATCAGATTGAGTAAGAAGGTAGGAAAAGACAATGATGATGTTGGAGGGAATGTGGGAAAACAAAGACACTAATACATTGTTGGGGGAATCAGCTTTTCTGGAGAGCAATTTGGTATGTGTCCAAAAAGGTATATGCCCAAACTGTGCATATCCTTTGATCCAGTGACATCACTACTGAGTCTGTATCCCAAAGAGATCATGAAAGAGGGGAAAGATCCCACATTTCCCTCAAGAAAAATTGAGGTTTGAAGCACTAACAATTACAAGAATCAGGAAAGTTTTCACAGATATGACACTTAAGTTTATACTTGAAAGAAGAAAAAGTTTTCTCAAAGGCAGAAATCATAGGATCACAGATTCAGAATTAAAGGCATCTTAAGAGACTATTAAGTCCAACCTTTTCATTTTATAGATGAAGAAATGGAAGCAAAGTTTAAGTGACTTGCCTAGGGTTACTCAGCTGGTATGTGTTTGAGATAAAGGGTGAACTTAGGTCTTGCTGAATTCAAATCCAGCATTCTATCCATTAGGCATAATTATCTAGCTGGTGTAAGAAAAGAGAATGTACTTCACACAATCATCTTGAAGAGACAGTGTATGCTAGGCAGGAGTAACAATTTCTTTAAATAAACAGAGGCAGATGATAATATGTCAAGTTCAAGGAATAGCTAATTAGTTTTTTTGAGGGATGTAAAGATTATAAAAGGGATCAAGTGCTACGCACATATACATACACAAATAGTCTGTAAAGATAGGTAGGAATCAAATTGATGATGATGATGATGATGATAACAATAACAAATAGATAACATAACTTAATATAAGGCAGGGACTGTGGTAAGCCAAATGGGCCTGATAGTTTCTATGATTCTTTCTAGGTTATACATTGCTGTCTATTATAAATACTGACTTTAATAAAGATGTTATTAATTAGAGTTGGCAGCTTTGTATAGTGCAAAGTACTGGCTTTGGAGTCAGAGCATCTGGGTTCAAATCTGGCTTTTGATTACATATGTGCTGTGAAAAGTCATTTAACCTCACTGGCCTCAGTTTCCTTGCTGTAAAATGGGGAGGTTGGGCATGATGGCCTTTATGATCTTTTCTGAAGTTAGAGTTATGATTCTATGAGATATTTCATTTTGTTTTGTTTTTAATTGTTGTAAGTTTATTTTTAATATATATGTTGCTTTATGAATCATATTGGAAAAGAAAAATCAGAGCAAAAGGAAAAATTATGGGAAAGATAAAAAGCAAACAAAAAAAGAAATGAACATAACATGTGTTGATTTTCATTTAGTCTCCTTAGATCTTTTCCTGAATATATTATCTGTTCAAAGTCAATTGGGATTGCTTCAGATCACATTGCTTCAGAAGAACCAAGCCTTTCATAGTTGATCATCACACATTCTTGCTGTTATTGTGTACAATGTAATCCCAGTTCTGCTTTTTTCACTCAGCATCAGTTCATGTAAATATTTCCAGACTTTCCTATAATCAGCTTGTTCATCATTTTTATGGAACAGTGATATTCCATTAACTTCATATACCACAGTTCATTCAGCCATTCCCCAAATGATGGGCATCCACTCCTTTTCCAATTCTTTACTATCATAAAAAGAGCTGCTACAAACATTTTTGCATTTGTGGGTCCTTTTCCCTTATTTATGATTTCCTTAAGATACAGACACAGTAATGGCACTGCATAAAGGCAGTTTTATATCCCTTTGGGCATAGTTCCAGTTTACTTTCCAGAACGATTGGATTGTTTCACTACTTCACCAACAATGCATTAGTGTACCGGTTTTCCCACATCTCCTCCAACATTTATCATTATCTTTTCCTGTAATTTTAGTCAATGTGAAAGGGGTGAGTTGGTACCTCAGAGCTGTTTTAATTAGCATTTCTCCAATTAATAGTGATCTAAAGCATTTTTCATATAACTATAAGTGTCTTTAATTTCATCATTTGAAAATTGTTCATATCCTTTGAGCATTTATCAATTGGGGAATGGCATGTATTCTTATAAACTTGAAATAATTCTTTTTATATTTTTAGAAATGAGACCTTTATCAGAAATACTGTCTGTAAAGATTTTTTACCCAGATTTGTACTTCCCTTTAAATTCTGTTTTTGTTGGTTTTGTTTGTGCAAAACCTTTTAAATTTAATATAATGTAGTCAAAGTTGTCCATTTTGCCTTTTATAATGCCTTTCATGCCTTTTTCTAGTTCTTCTTTATTCATAAATTCCTTCCTTCTTCAAAGATCTGGTAAGCAAATTATCCCTTGTTATACTACTTTGTTTATGGTATCATCCTTTATGGCCAAATCATATATCCATTTTGTCCTTATTTTGGTATGAGATGTGACATATTTTCCAATTTCTCCAGAAATTTTTGTCAAATAATAAGTTCTTATTTCAAAAACTAGAGTTTGGGGATTTATCACATACTAAATTGCTATAAGCCTTGATTATTGTGTAATATGTATGTATCTAATCTATTCAACTGATCCACCACTCTATTTCTTAGTCAGTTTTGATGATTGTTGCTTTATAATATAGTTTTAGGTTTGGTACTGCAAACCACCATTCTTTTTTTTTCATTAATTCCCTTGTTATTCCGGATGAATTTTGTTATTATTTTTTCTAATTCTATAAAATAATGTTTTGGCAGTTTGTTTGGTATGGCCCTGAACAAGTAGACTATTCTATGAGATTTTCAATGCTCTCAAGGGAAATGGAGAAAAAGTAAGATTGGGACAAAAGAAAAGGTTTTCTTAGGAAACACAGTAGCATAGTTCTTACATAGTATAATACCTACTGGGTTACTATACAAAGATAATATCACTGTGGATAACTACTTCTGTAGGTCTGAGTCCCTGAAGGTAATTCCTAAAGATTATTTCTTCTTCCTAACATTTCAGAGAACTAGTGGTTAACTACTTGAAAAAACTATTGTGGATTGTAATTTCTGTATTTCCATGTGACATTTTCCTGGCTTTTGGAATTCTTAACATTCATTTTTGTAAGATTTGAGTTCCAATTTTTTTTGTCCCTCCTTCCCTTACTTTCCCCCTGCTTAAGAAAGCAAGTACATTATACATGTACAATCATTTTATATATATTTCCATATTAGTTATTTTGTAAAAGAAAAATCAGAAAGGAAAAACACAAAAAAGAAAAATCAAGCCACAAAAAGGTGAAAACAGTATGCTTTGATCACAGTATCCATAGTTCTCTCTCTGATTTGGATGCTACTTGTTTATCCAAGCCTATGGGAATTGTCTTAAATCAACTCATTGTTGAAAAGACCAAAGCTATCACAGTTGCTCATCACATAATCTTGCTGTTACAGTGTACAAGATTCTTTTGGTTCTTTTCAGTTCACTCAGCATTAACTCGTAAGTCTTTCCAAGCTTTTCTGAAATGAGCCTTCTTATCATCTCTTATAGAATAATAAAATTACATTCATGCACCATAATTTATCCAGTAATTCCTCAAGTAATGTCCATCATTTTCCAATTCCTTGTTATCACAAAAAGAACTGCTATAAACATTTTTGTACATGTAGGACCTTTTCCCTCTTTTATGATCTCTGTGGGAGACAAATCCAGTAGTGATGTCGCCAGATCAAAGATTATATTAAGTTTTATAACCCTTTGGGCATAGTACCAAAATGCTATCCAGAATGACTGGATTGGTTTACAATTACACTAACAATGTATTAATGCTCCTGTTTTCCCACATCTTCTCCAACATCATCATTATATTTACCTGTCATATTTTCCAATCTGACAGATGTGAGGCAGTACCTAATTATTGTTTTCATTTACATTTCTCTAATCAACAGTGATTTAGAACATTTTTTTCATATGACTATAGATAGCTTTAATTTCTTCATCCAAAAACTATCTGTTCATATCATTTAACCATTTATCAATTGGGGAATAACTTGTATTCTTATGAATTTGATTCAGTTCTCTATATATTTTAGAAGTGATGGTCTTTGAAATTCTCAATGTTGGAGATTCAATTCCTAGTATATTAAACAATAAAGAACAAATGACATAAGTATTCAACTCCATATTGTAGAATCCATATTGGCTCAGAGTGGGGGAGAAGTCCCTAAGCCCTTTATATTAGTGCTCTCTCACTGGTTGCCATGAATAGAGACTCTGCCAGATAGAAACACAGCAAAGAAATGCCCAGAACTGGCTCAGGCTCTTTTGCTGAGGCAATTGGGGTTAAGTGACTTCCCCAGGGTCACACAGCTAGGGAATGTTAAGTGTCTGAGACCAGATTTGAACTCAGGTCCTCATGACCTCAGGGCTGGTGCTCTATCCACTGTGTCACCTAGCTGCCCCAGCTCAGGCTCTTTTGAAGACACAAATAGTTGCAACAGCACACCCATTTATAAAAAGGCATTTCCCAAACACATGGTAGGCAAACAAGAATCAATTATGAAATGTTTCCAAATATTCTAATCTCTCCAAGACATATATAACCTTTACTGGTTATCATGTTTTTCCCAGAAACAGTTACTTTGTATCTTCCATATGTTGACATCATCTAAGCAAGTTTATAGGGTCTACATCAGAACCAGACAACCCCTTCCTCATTACACAAGCACATACACACACATTTCCCTTTCATTTAAGGTATATAATAAATTTTCCATGTTATTTTCAAAGTTGTCTTGTTTAATTATTTCCCTCTAAACTTCTCTCTGTTTTCATCTGTGCATTTTCCTTTAAATACTTTAGTGATCCTCTTCTTTTTTTCCTTTTTGAAAATTATATTCCTAGCACCATTCCTTTCCCTCCAAATCCTTTCCCCACTTAAAAATGAAATAAAACTAAATCTTTGACACAAATAGACTTATGCCTAAAAATCCCATTCACAATTGACAATTAATGAAAATGTTTGTTTCCTTCTACATTTGAGTCCATTTCTACCATTAAGAGAGGAATTCAGTTCATCATTAGGACACTTAAGTTATGGTTGATCAATACATTGATGAGTTCTTTTCTTTTAAAGATATTTGTCTTTATACTGTTGTTATTGTGTAAATAGTTTTTTTTTTCTGCTCACTTCACTTTGTATCAGTTCATACTTGTCTTTCAAGGTTTCTTTGAAATGACCCATTTAGTCATTTCTTTTTTCTTCCTTTTTAAAAATATTTTATTTTCCCCAATTACATGTAAGATAATTCTTTTACATTTGTTTTTAAAACTTTGAGTTCAGATTCTCTTCCTTCCTCCCTCCCCAATCTTTTCCCACTGAGAAGGCACATATGAAGCTATGCAAAACATTTCCATTAAAGTCATGTTGCAAAAGGAAACATGGATCTTCCTCCCCACCAAAAAAATCCCTCAAGAAAAACAAAGTTTTTTTTAAAAATATGCTTCAACCTGTATTCATACATAATCAATTCTTTTTCTGGGTATGAATGGCATTAAAACATTTTTCATCATAAGTTTTTCAGAGTAGCTTTGAATCATTGTATTGCTGAGAATAGCAGTCATTCACATCTAATAATACCACAACATTGCTGTTGCTTTGTACATAGTACATTTCACTTTTCATGAGTTCATGGAGAACTTTTGAGGTTTTTCTAAGAGCATCTTGTTATTCATTTCTTTTTTCTTTTCTTTTTCTTTTTTTTTTTTTTGCTGAGGCAATTGAGGTTAAGTGACTTGCCCAGGGTCACACAGCTAGGAAGTGTTAAATGTCTGAGGCCAGTTTTGAACTCAGGTCCTCCTTACTTCAGGGCTGGTCTTCTATCTACTGCACCATCTGGCTGACCCTGGTTCATCATTTGTTATAGAAAAATGATGTTCCATCACAATCATATGCCACAATTTATTTAGCCTATTTCCCACTTGATAGGCATCCCCTCAAATTCCACTTTTTTGCCCTGAGAAAAGAGCTGCTATAAATATTTTTGTATGTACAGGTCTTTTTCCCACTTAAAAAAATCTCTTTTGGGATACCTGCCCAGTAGTGGCATTGTTAAATTAAAGGCTATTCATGATTTTATAGACTTTTAAGAATAAAACATGTCTTTTGATCATTTATCAACTGGGGAAAGACTCTTTTTTGAAAAATAAATTTGACCCAGTTCCCTATACATTTGAGAAATGATGCCTTCATAGGAGAAATTTGTTTCAAAAATCCTTTCCCAATTACTAATGCTAACTGTACTTCCCCATTTATTCAGCTGTCCTCAAAAGTATTTTATTTCTGGCCTCCCTTCTCTCAATATGCCTTCTTTTCTATTACCTTTCCCCCATTCTTGTACCTCCTTTCTCTCCTACTTTCCTGCAGGGTGAGATAGATTTCAATACCCATATTTAGTGTGCATGTTATTTCCATTTTGAGCCAATTCTGATGAGTCTAAAGTTCATTCAGTCTCCCCCCTTTCTCCTCTACTGCAAACGCCTTTTCTTAACTTCTTTTATGCCATTCTATCTCTTCCTTTCTCTTTCTTTCTCCCTCACCTCTTAATTTTTTTTTAGATATTATCCCTTAAAATTCAACCCACATCTGTATATTTTCCTTTAAATACTATATTTTGTATATTACTGTTTATATACACTCCTTCAAACTGCCCTAATAATGAGAAAGTTCTTATGTATTACAAGCATCATCCTCCCATGTAGAAATGTAAACAAATTAGTCTATATTAAGTCCCTTATGAATTCCCTTTCATGATTATCCCTTTAGACTTTGAGCTCTTCTTGGCATCCCTCAGATCCACACCAAATCAAGCCTCTGAACTGGTTTTGGAGTGACAGAAACCACAAATATTTGGAGTGTAACAAATTTTCAGCAGAAGATATTTAGGAAGAACTTCAGAAAAGGCCAGTTTCAATTTGATGGTGGGAGACAGGAGGTAGGTGCAGAAGCTACCTAGCACAGTCACAGGGCAAAGACCCAGGGTAGAATGGCATGCCAGGGAATGTACAGGAGGCTTTTAGCCAATATACAGCAGCATTGGCTACTCTGTCCTAGTTCAGAAGCCAGTGGATCATCAGACTAGCTGTGAGACCTCCAGTACAACCACAAAAGGCAAATAGTGAACCCCTGAACCCTGAATAATGCGGGAATTGGCCATACCTACCCTGCACAAGAAATCAGTAACATCGGCCCTAGGGTAGCATGAAGCTGCTGTTGCCTTCTCATGTTTTGAAAATAAGAATCTTTATTTTTTTTTTAAAAGAATCAGATAAAAAAGGAAAACAACTCCTGTTACTATTCATTTATTACATTCATTGAATAGTAACATTGGCTCTTTCCTTATCTTATCTATTAGACCTTTATAAGAAAAATTTATTGCAAAGATTTTTTTTCCCATTTATGTTTCCCTACGAATTTAATTATATTTTTCCTCTTATAAAATGTTAAAAAAATTTATGTTGTCAAAATTGTCAATTACTATCTTATGTACTTCTCTATATCCTTTATTTAGTTATGAAATTTCCTATCTAGAATTGTGGAAGGTATTTTCTTCTTTCCTCCTCTGATTTGTTTGATATAACCTTTTTCTGCCTAAGTCATATCTATTTGGAGCTTCTCTTGATATATATCCTATATGATACTGGTTCATACAAAATTTTTAATAGATTGTTTTCCTCAAAAATTATTGAATGATAAGTCTTTACCCCAGTACTTGGAGTCTTTGGGTTTATCAAACACTATGCTATTATATTCCTTTTTTTCTGTCTATTTTTGTATATTTGTTAATCAGTACTATATAATTTTGATGATTACAGATTTTTAGTGTAGTTTGAGAAGTTATATTGCCAAATATTCTTTTTTTCTTAACTTCTTTTTTATTATTCTCCTTGAGATTCATGATATTTAATTTTTCCAGATGAATTTTATCATTTTTTTGCTATTTCATAGTTTGATCATTATGATATTCAATTAGTAAATCATTTTTGTTTGTATGGTCATTTTTGTTATATTAGCATAATCCAATCATAAGTAATTAATATCTATATTTTAGGTGTATCTTTATTTTTATAGAGTGTTTTGAAGTTATACTTTTATAGTTCTCTGTGAGTATCTATACAGGTAGTTTCCAAAATATTTATACCTTTTGTAACTATTTTGTATAGAATTTCCCTTTCTGTATCTTGCTGTTTCATTCTCTTCTTAATATACAGAAAAAAAGATGATTTGTGTGTATATATTATTCATTCTGTTAGTCCTAAAGCTGTTCTTTCAATTAGTAGTTTTAGTTGAAAATATAATCTCAAAGCAAACCATCATATCATCTCCAAAAACCTTATTTTTTCTTTTCTCTTCATGTATTCTTTATGTTTAAATTTATTTCTCTTTCCTTACTGCTTTTGATAACATTTCTAGAATTTTATAAAACAGTAGTGATGATAATGAATATCCTTGCTTTACTATTGATCTTATTGAAAATATCTATAATATTTTCCTGTTATAATTAATACTGGATCTTAGATTTTGATAGGTTCTTTTTTATCATATTAAGTATAAGTCCATTTATTTTTATAATGCTTAATTTTCTAGCAGGAATACATTTGTATATTTCAAAAAGCTTTTCTGCATCTATGGGAAAAAGCATGTGATTTTCATTATTTTCATCATTAATAAACATGCTATATTTATTGTTTTTCTAATATGAAACAATCTTGTACTTCTGCAGAACCTTAATCATATTGTTTCAATTTTCTGTTGTTATGTTGCTGTAGCTTTTTTATTAATGTTACATTTTTTACCTTAATATTCATTAAGATCTACAGATGTATAGTTTTTTGTTGTTTTCTGGCTATTTCAATCTGGCTATTAGTATATCATACCCCTACTTTTTGAGAATTCATTTACGTAAAGCTTTAACTCTTAATGAGCTTAAATATCAAAGCCAGAAAGGTCTAGGTTAATGTGTTATCCTCGACATATACTGTTTATGTGAACCTTTGCTCTCACTTGCTTTCTCCTTTCCTCCCTCTCCACCTGTCATCAGTAGAGCTTTATCTCCCACGTGACAGGTGACAGTCATAGTGATGAGCCTCTCAATGACAGGCTTTGAGTTGTGAACTTAGTCTGCCCTCACGCAGGTGGATTTGATAGATTTAGCTGAGCAAGGATAAATCCATCTTTCCTTGGATGATCTCAGTCCTAGATAGAGGTTATCAAGATTCTTTTAGAATCAGTCCAATAAAGTAACATTTTCCCAATTTAAGTCTTGGAGAAATAGTCCAAAAGATCTTAGATAACTAAGGTCAAAATCTTGTCTGGGTCATCAACTTTAACATCTGCCAGATTTCTTTTCCTGCTCTCTTTGTTTTTAGCCCTTTACAAATCTTAATGTTGTTATTATTAAGGTTCATACTTCATTCTTGAAGAGGATGAATGACATTATAATGTCTTGGCTTACATGTGAATTGGCGTTAAGTGAGGCAGAGATGTACAGAATGATCAGTCTTATGCTCTTCAGAATCATCAAAGTTTAGCAGCAAAACAAAAATCAAGAAGACTGACAATGGCTCAAGATGCAATGGATAACCTTGATTTTTCTAAATTGAGGGCTTTCCCAGGTTTTATTTTGAGTGAAATAACACCCATTTGAAGATTAGGAATTACTACAAATAGTAAATCACTATTTGCATGCTACCTATTACATTTCTTATGGAGGAAATTTATTTATTTTTAAAATTCTTCAAATTTTTTGAATTCCAAAATTCTCTTCCTCCCTCCAGCTCCTCCTCTATCCACTGAAAAAGCAAGAAATATGATATCAATTGTACATTTGAAATTGTGCAAAACATTTCCATATTAGCCATGTTGTGAAAAAAAGGGAAAGGAAAATAAAGAAAATGAAATAAACTGTGCTTTAATCTGCACTCAGATTCCATCAGTTCTTTCCTTGGAGGCAGATAGAATCATTCATCATGAGTCCTTTGGGATTATCTGGGATCATTTTGTTGGAGAGACTATCTAAATCATCCACAATTGATCATCATAAAATTTTGCTTTTAGTCTGTACAAAGTTTTTCTGAATCTACTCATTTAACTTTATAGTTTTTCCAGGCATTTCTGAAACCATCATCCTTTTTATCTTTTTATAACACTATTTCATTACATTCACTTAATATAACTTGTTCACCCATGTATCAATTGATGGGCATCCCCCTCAATTTCCAATTCTTTGCCACCAAAAAAGAACTGCTCTGCATATTTTTGTACATATGAATTCTTTTCTAGTAGTGATATTTATCAGTCACAGGCTATGGACTCCTTGGTTGTAGCTCCAAATTGTTCTCCAGAATGATTGGATTAGTTCATAATTCTACCAACAGTTCATTGGTGCTCCTATTTATTCACATTTATTCATTGTCATTTAACCAATGTTGGTACTACAATGTTGCTTTAATTTACATTTCTCTAATCAATGGTGATTCAGAGCTTTGTTTTTTTAACATATTATCAATACCTTTGATTTTTTTCTTCTGAAAAGTATTTATGTCCTTTGACTATCAATTGAGAAATGAAGTATATTTTTTATAAATTTGACTCAGTTTTCTCTATATGTGAGAAAAGAGATCTTATTAGAGAATTTAATGTGAAATTCACCCCACTCCCAAACTCCCATTTCCTGCTTTTTTCTAATATTGTTTTTGTTGTGTAACCCCTTTTTAATTTTATATAATGAAAATAATCCATTTTACTTCCTTCAATCCTTTTTATCTCTTGTTTGGTTACAAATTATTCCCTTTTTCATAAATTTGAGAGGAAAAATTTTCCATGGTCTTCTAATTTACTTATTATATCACCCTTTATATTTAACTCATGTACCCATTTTGACCTTATCTTAGAATATGGTATGAGATATTTGTCTATATCCAGTTTTTGCCAAATTGCTTTCAAATTTTCCCAATATTTTGTAAAATAGTGAGTTCTTTGTGTCCAAAGTTTGGATCTTTGGGTTTACCAAACACTAGATTACTATGGTTATTTACTACTGTGTGTCATGTACTTAATCAGTTCCTCTGATGCATCAGTCTATTTCTTGGCCAGTACCAGATTATTTTTGATCAGTGTTGGGTCTACCATCAGAAAGACCTATTTTCCTAAGTTCAAATCTGGTCTTAGACACTTAGTAGCTATGTAATCTTGAGCAAATCATTTAGCTTTGTTTTTCTCAGTTTCTATATCTGTAAAATAGGCTAGAGTAGGAAATGGCAAAGAACTCTTGTATCTTTGCCAAGAAAATGTAAATTGGGATAACAAAGAGCTAGACATGGCTGAAAAAACTAAACAAAATCAACAATAATCTTTGTAATATGGATTAAGAATTCTTACTGCTAAATCACTTCCCTTTTGAATATCTATTATCTTTCAACATTTGATGGAATTTGGTGATTAAATCTTATATTAGCTGAGTAGTTTCTGACCATATTGAACTGGTCAATGGTCTGAATGATTGTAAAGATTGATCAAGAAGTCCACCTTCATGATATTTATAAAGAATTTGGTAGATCCCAATTTCATGAAAGAAATTTTAGATAGAGATTATGCAGCCCAAATCCCTAACTTTTCCAGGTTAGAAAATATGTCCAGGGATTTTAATAACTTAACCAATGCTTCACAGATAAGGGGCAGAGCCAAGATCTGACCCAATTCCTGTACCTCCACATCAAATATTCTCTCTATTTTTTAGCATGATGCTAAAAATCAGAACTGGGCCAGAAAACTTTTCATATTTCTGAAGCCCCTCTATGCTTCTCAGAGAAAATGGCTATGAACTAAATTAAAAACAAACAAAAATATATGGAATTAATAAATAAAAATAGAAGTTGTCTTTTTTAAATGATTAAGAAAAGGATAAATTATTCATTGATTTGAGATATGAAAGTCAAATTGACAGAATCAAAAAAAATCACAAGATGAAGAATAAATAAAAAAGTTAGAAATTGTTTTGTCACATAATACATAAAATAAACTTTTATAATATCTAAATCAACAGAACAAGAAATAGAGAATTGAAACGATCTAATATAAGCAATGAATAGTAGTGACTTTTAGAAATTGATGATGAAACAAATTATTCACCTCTTTAGCATGAGTTAATAAGATAGGCATTATCAGATATAGATAATGTATTGATTTCTTTTGCTAGAATATGCTGGCTATCCCAAAAGTCATGGTTCAGTTTTAATCTGTTAAAACTTACATGTGTGGTAGGTAGGAAAGTTCATGGGTAACTGTAAAAAAATCAGCAAAGGGGGGGAAGGGCGGAGCCAAGATGGCGAACTGCAGACAGCGTTCTCTGTGAGCTCCTGAGACCTTCCCTCAGACCCAGAAAAATTGAGCCTCCGAACTGGTTTTGGAGTGAGGACTACATCAAACACTTGGACTACAACACACTTCTATCAACAATCTACTTTGAAAAAACTCCGGAGAAGGTTAGCCTCAGGGGAATTGGCCGTTGGCGGTGATCAGACGCCAGCAACCTGGGGGCGGAAGTTGGGATGCGAGGATTTTAGGCACCCAGGAAGCCCCTGGGAGACCCCTGGGCCACTTTGCTCTGCTTGCAGGCAGGTGCTTTGGGAGATTGGCCATTGGTAAAGGGTAGGTTGAAAGCAACTGAAAACGTTGTCCTAGTGCGGATCTAGCTTCCTAGCATCAAACTGGAAGTCAACTCGGCAAACTGCCCCAAGGAAAACTGAAACTGCAGCAGAATCCCCTGCTGGTGACTGATACTTCAGCTCAAAACCATGAGTAAGAAGCAGAAGAGAGCTCTCACCATAAACAGCTTTTACGGAGAAAAAGTAGAGAAGTCCCCAGATCCTGAGATTCTGAAAACAATCACAGATGAAGCCACAAAGGCGGACTTAAGCTGGTCTCCCTTTCAGAAGGCTTACCTGGAAGATTGCATAAAGAATCTCAAAAGAGAGCTAGAAGAAGAATGGGAAAATAAATTGAGATCAGTGCAACAGAGATATCAAAAACTGGAAAACAGGACTGGTAATTGGAAAAAGAAAACAATTCACTGAAAAATAAAATTGGTGAATTGGAAAAAATCACCAATTCACTGGAAAATAAAAATGGTGAATTGGAAAAAGACAACAATTCACGGAAAAACAAAATTAGTGAATTAGAAAAAGACAACAATTCACTGAAAAACAAAATTGGTGAATTAGAAAAAGACAACAATTCACTGAAAAATAAAACTGGCAAAATGGAAAAAGAATGCATTGAATCAAGAAATTCAACTGGCCAGATACAAAAGGAGCTAAAAAAGATAACTGAAAGAAATAATATTCTAAAAATTAAAATTGAACAAATAGAAGTAAATGACTCAATAAGACTTCAAGAATCAGTCAAACAAAAACAAAAAAATGAAAAAATAGAAGAAAATATAAAATATCTCCTAGGAAAAACAACTGACTTGGAAAACAGGTCCAGGAGAGACAATCTAAGGATTATCAGACTCCCTGAAAGCCACAATGAAAAAAAGAACGTTGATGCTATCTTCCAGGAAATCATGAAAGAGAATTGCCCTGATGTTTTAGAATCAGAAGGCAAATTGGCATTGAAAGAATTCACTGATCACCTCCTGAAAGAGACCCCAAAATTAAAACCCCAAGGAATATCGTGGCCAAATTTCAGGACTATCGCACCAAGGAAAGGATATTGCAAGCAGGTAGAAAGAAACAGTTCAAATATCGAGGAACTGTAATTAGAATTACACAAGATCTGTCAGCTTCCACATTAAAGGATCGAAGG